>JASDQU010509637.1:27429-40474 GCA_032191745.1 Picea mariana
TATATGAGAATTTATTGTTGAGGTGAGACGATCACTGGAGAAATTGGTATCACATCCACTTACATATCAACTATTGCTTGGAGAAGTTGTAGTAAATATTTATATCTATAGAAATCAATTACACTTTAGGGAATTGATGATTGATATGACCATGGGAAGGTGCAAGAAGACCTAGTAAGACAAATATTTGCATCCCTTATTGGTCTAAAGGTTCTTTTGATATGTACAATTATTTATAGCATAAATTTGCATAAATGGATTTTGAATCTAGTGCATCCCAAAATTATTTATTTGGTTTTAATAATTATCTTTCAAATAGATGTCATCCTATAGGCCCATAGGATGCTTATAGGATGACATATCTACCCATAGGGGCCTGTAGAATTCCATCTATGCCACAGGCCCATGTGGGAAGAGATGGCATCCTAAAGGCTTGTAGGATGGTACAATCTATAAGATTGGGTAAATACAAATTTCATGAGTAATGTATGCTATATTTTATGATTTTTCAAGGCAAATCTGAAGCATTCCCAGTTTGACTCTAAATACAATTGAAGAAGGGATTAATTTCTTTGTTGGTGCTTCACGATTTGGTATATATACAACACTTAATTTTTGGGTTTAATGCTGACTCCTTTAGTGCCTAAATCTGTAAGACCCTAGATCTTGAATAGTGGAACTCTACAAACTTCAATAATCTTTACAATAAATAATTTTTGTTACAGTTAATTTATTGTAGAGGTACAATAAAGCAATTTTTTGTTAATTTTGTTATATTTTCTGACCTTCTTCCTTCAAAAATTACTTTCTTTATGAAATCTTCCCATGAATGGTTTGGAATATTGAGAATTTCTAAATGTTTGAGCAGGCTCACAGAAGCTAGTGGCTTGTCTTCCAAATTCATTCTTCCTACAAACAAATTCTCTGCATTTAAAACACCTCAAATTTATTAAAAGGGTGGTTATGCCAAATAAAAAATAGCCCAGAAGTACAAATTTTCAAAATGGCCTACATCCTGGTGCAAAATTGCAGCATTACATATATCCTGATTTCTCATAAAGATTCACTTAAAAAACTTAAGGCTACTGTATGTTTTCCATGGATATACTTTTACAAAATAAAATAACAGAAATAAATTTTGATTCTACATAAAACCATGCTTAATGGAGTTTAAGGTTTGTGTCCACCTTGCCTAAAATCGCTTCTCGTTCTTCACGCGTGGGTTGGAGCAGATGAGTTTGAATCACTTCGCAGGACATGGTTGACCCTTCTGATGGTAAATGTTGTGGTTGAGCATGATCTTTAGGAGGATTATTCTAAAAGTGACGATGAAGAGACCAAATCTAGGATGAATGGCGATTAATGTCTCAAAGAACCAGTGTCAATTCCTCATTTTTATTGATCTCCAAATCCTACAGTGGTTGGGATAGTTGATCATTTGAGTGTCATAGAGCCTCAATATTTGATTGTTGTGTCTTTATTTTCCCCTACATATTCTCCACTTTGCAATCCTTGCAATTATAGGGTGAATTTATTCTCCTCCACATATTGAGGACACATTATTTGCAAAAATAACAATACCATAGACCAAAGAACCAAGATAGGTCGAGGAAATTGTTGCATTGTTTATATAACCAGGGTTCTCATAATCCAGATAATACCCCGTCACTTCTCGAATTTAATTCATGTGAGCTGAATGTCATTTCCCTGATGTGCAAGGACATCTCCAAATGATGAATTGTTGAGGAAAGACACATCTTCGATGTCAAATCCAGTAGATGAAATGCAGTACCCGATCGATCAACAATTATCATAAGGCCGAGGGGGGTGAATAATTCTATAGGGGCCTTTATGGAGTGACATTTCCCACATGTACACAACTCACATGAGACATATTTACTAGACAACAGGGTGGAGGAGAAGTTCAATGTGTTGTGAAGATCAAGTTGCCTCGTGTCTCATGGACTAGGTGGTGACTATGTTCTTTGTGAATCAGAATGACATATGTTGCTTCCAGTATGTAGGATGAGAAGGTCATGTCGTATCCAGGCTCTTTTAACACATCGTCAATTCCCTTGAGCTCATTGATTGTCTTGATTAAGAAGAAGTTTTTCGTAAGGAACATGAATTTTCAAGGAAAGTAATGTTGGATATTATGTGTCTCATTAATTCTAAGGACACATTGCTCAAATTTATTGGCTTCCTTATCTAAGGAATAAGAACAATTAAATATTATAAAACCTCCTTATTCTTATTTTATCTTTACCCCTTTTCCTATATTTTCTTTCTTATATATATACTATTTATACCATTCAATTAAAAAGTCCTTATAACCTAAAATCCTTTCCCATTGGCCTTTACATTATACTTATTAGCCACAAATTAGCATCATATTTCATCCTACCTAAGTGGAATGACAGTACTATTATATCACTCTCTATTATAATAATCCATCATCCAACATCTATCAATCATAAATTCTCTCGTATGCCCATGTTTGACCTCATGATAACACTTAAAAAAATAACAAATATTCTCCCACTAAATTTTCCATATGGAAACATAATTTCCATCTGCCATTCGAAATAAGGCTTGGCTAATTCATCATTTCCCATGAACCAGTGAGTAATCAATTACAACCTTGGTGGCAATGATCTTAGTATAAAGTCAACCTAAAAATCGACAATAAAGCAATGATAATTTGAATGTGATCAAATTTCATCCTGCAATCTACTTAAATGCATAGCTTGGCATAGGTAATAGAAGCATGATGATTGGTTTCTACATCTAATGAGATGAAAGTATCTAATGAGTTTCTAATAACAAATAGATTTGTAAGACCCCAAGTCTTCAACAGTGGATTTTTTTTTTAATTTTTTCCATAACTCATTGGACTATCGACAAACTTTCTGATTAACTTTCAATCAACGTAGGTCACAATATCGACAATCCATAGATGATTTTTTCTCTTGCGACGTACATTGGTCAAAATATCAACAAGTGCATGTCGAAAGATCATTGAATGATCGACGTGTCTGCATTTTACCTGAAGATATCAAGAAAACATTTGTCCATCTTTCGACCTATTATCACCATGATGATCATGCTTCAAATCTGAGTTTAAATTTTATAGGTGACTAAATTAGTGTAGAGACACGACGTTGTTTGGAGGTTTAGGTCATATATAGTGGCGATATGGAAAAATATAGAGGGAGCGTGAATAAGGGAGTCCTACAGACCATTGATCTTGAGGTAGCCTAGATCAATGGTAGGGACCCATATCGGGTGACGAAGAAGCGCAAGACTTAACTGATCGAGGGCGGGTTGGGGAAAACCACCATGGTGTCAGTCTTAGATGCATGGAGCACTTAGAGATACATCGGGGTGAAAGGAAGTCTACCTAAAACCATTTTTGCAAAATCCTCGATGTCACGTGTTCTAATACGTCAAATCAACGATTCGTGTAGTGGAAAGTGACGACTCGTCCAATCACCACACGTCACTCATTCGGGTACTTCACGACCATGAAATGTTAGGGGACTGTTGCCAAATAACGAACTCAAAGGAGAATCATTTGAAATGGATTGGTCGAGCATGGTAAATCAACGTGCCTGCAAGTAATCTTGTCAGTGATTAATGATTGGAACTTAATAACTACCAATATTCAAGTATGGGTGGCATTATTCTGCTTTCGGAAATCATCGTCCCATGCATAAGTGGAGTAATATCAAGCTAGATCGATTTCTTTAGTTCTGTAAAATTAAGGGAGACAAAATCGTGGCCTCTGCAAGGTTGGAAAATATGGATAACGTCAATCGAACAATGTCCAGTGCAACGGGGTTCTCAACTAATGTGTAAAGCTTATCAATAAGTGAGAAAGAAAGATGGGTTGCACAGATATTAGAAACCAAATTTCATACAGAGCCTACAACTGAATCAGAGTCGGGGGTCAGATTAAACCCTGTTATGAGGGACTTAGTCATCAATGAACACATGGATGAAATCTACAAGCAGGCAACGAAGAAGAAGTGGAGAAAATGAGAGAAAACATAAATCAGAGCCGAGACGATGGAGAGAATCAGAGAAAATCAACTTGCTTGGTTGAGCACTCTGAAAGAGGAAATTTCCAAGCTGAAATGAATTCTCAACCAGGGTCATGTACATTCCAACAAATTTTGGACAGGTGGCGGCCCCAGACATGACAAACCTGTTTCTAATGGTCCCTTTAAAATAGGATAATTGTTAGTATAAATCATTCCTTTTTGTAACTTATCTCTATTTTTTAATTATGGGGAAGTGTAAACGTTTTGAATTCCACAAGTAATTCCTATCTCTATATATTATCTCAAGGATGTAGAAAGGATGGAGAAAAGAGGAGCATGCCCTTTGTGCAGGAAGACTTTTGTAAATTTTGGGGCTAGAATGAATATATAAATGAAGAAGTGGATTTGGGACTGTTTATGAAAAGATTCTAACTGGTGGTGATATGAGTCTTTTTTTCTTTCACAGTATGTGTTTCCTGTAATCTTATATTTCATTTACACTTCCTTTTGTCTAAATTGGAGAAACGAAAACCCGGAATTCATCATTGCGATGCTCTTGGTTTAGCAATTTAGACTATGTTTACTTCTTCTTAACCAATTCATAATTCATTTTAAATATGCTCTGATGCAGTTATATGTTTTCTTTTTCCTCTGATACCTTGCAAATTTCAGATATAAACTTAGACTCATTGCCTCATTTAGCCTTTCCCTCTTGATAGTTTCATGTTTTGACATGAATTTTTAATTCTCGACTCCATAGCCCAAAAGTCATCTTCATTTATTCAATTATTTGATAAAACCCCCCAGAACAAACCAAATCTAGCCATCGATTTCCATAGATATATCAAGTGACACGAGAGATCCCTCTATGAGTTGAGCAGGCTAGTGCTCATCTCTAAAGTAGGTTGAAACAGTTACCTCTTTCGCTTTCCCATTCAACCGGAAAAAATTTACAGAGTGCTAACACGTTCAACGTCGTATCCAAGGACAACATGAGGTCTCCCCCTAGTCATCATCTCATGTCTTGATCCTAAGAAAAGATCAGTTAATAAAACAAGGGAGTGGTGGTTGAAACCTCGACTCACTCCATAAATAGAAATCATGGAGGGTCTGCCCGTAGATACAGGACTATTAGCCCAAGGTACAACAGAAGGAAGTTTCTCCAGTAGACCCATGTCGATCCGACTTTCCTTCTGATAGAAGAAAGACCCACGTGAAGAAACCTATGATAGGAGGGCCAACTAGGATTCCTAGTTGTTGACCACCATTTTGAGTATAAAAGTAGGAGATAAAAGTGAAAGAGGGGAGGGGGCTCAGAGGCAGGAGAGCCGAAAGAGATTTAGGAGAAGGGAACTATATCTTTTTAGTTTGTAAGACCGAGGGGCATGGATTGTAATGATTATGTTATTGAAGATTCCTTTGAGTTTTTTTATCAGATTGTCTTCTTAGTTTACATGTTTTTCTATTTTTCTTGTCTGGATGTAGCATCTTTGATCTATGGATTCCTAAGGCGGTAGAGGATCTGCTATCATCTTTCACATCGTTCATTGTTTATCGCTCAGACACTTGTTGTTTTTCTTCTTTTCTGGATGTAGCATCTTTGATCTATGGATTCCTGAGGTGGTAGAGGATCTTTTTTCATCTTGCCCATCTTTCATCATTTATCACTCAAACTCTTGTTGTTTTTCTTCTTGTATGGAGGTACCATCTTTGATCTATGGATTCCTGAGGTAGTAGAGAATCTGCTATCATCTTTCCCATGTTTCATCATGTATCACTCAGACACATTTTGTCTTCCTTCTCCTCATCACCACATAAATCCTTTGTCTGATAGGAAATTTAAATTCCTTCATTAATAACGATACTTATGACTCCATATCCCAACAGTCTAGGACTGATCTACAATGACCTATGTTATCTTTTCCTTTCTTTGTAGTCCTATTATGAATCTCGACTTTTAACCCACTCAAAACAAATTCAATGTTACCAGGCTTATCCCCATTTGCAATCTGGGGGTGACTCTTGGAGCGATAACATGAATGGCGTCATTGTCAGTGACAAAAGTGAAGATGTCTTCCCTTGGAGAATGACAACAAAGAGATCCAATTTTAGATGGTGAACTGAAGCTAGACACATTGTTCTAACTGCTTATCTTTCACCATGGCAACTCCATTGTGCAGAATCTATTGGTGACTCCACTGAAAGGAGACAAATCAAATGGCTATGGAGGTTATCCTAGAAAAGAGGTTTTCCCCACTAAATTTCTCAACCATAATTGGTTATCCACATCCTATGCCTCAAATTGATGAATGGCAAGATCTATTGCCAAGATTTTATGACGGCGAGAATGACAACCCTCTTGAACATGTTCTAGGGTTTCATGCTTTGATGTAGCAACTTGACATCCAACATGAAGACATACATATGAATTTGTTTATGTACAGTCTTCGGGGAGATGGTCATATTTGGTATCACTCTTTTGAGATTTCTAGCATTTCTTAACTAGAAGAGTTTCATGCAGCATTCAATATTCATTGTCAAAAGTTTTATTCCTCTGAGTTAATTTGTCATAGTTGTTGTGAGGAGTATAAATACTATGTTCAATATATAATTGATTCTTATGAAGTCTGTGAGAATTAATAAGATGCCTTGGATGAGGAATCATCTCTTTCTCTTCCTTGTTCATATGCATCAGATGAAAAATTTGTTAGATGTCTCAACAAGGAAAGTGCAGAAATTGAGTCTGTTCCGGAAGCTGATACTCTTTGTAACCCTGTCTCTAAAAAACCTAGATATGAGAAGCCTATTTTTGACTCATATGATGATGATAAGATATTACTTCCTGAATTGAATCTTGAAAGGAATCCTATGTTTAATAATGAAGAGCAATCTTCTCATGTTGGGCAGGAGATACCTCTTGGTATGTCATTCGAGACTTCTCCTTTATTTGATCATTATGGAGAGAGTGATGAAGATGCTAAGGTGTTTCTTGTCTTGGAAGAAAAAAAATTATCATCCATCCTTCTAATGAAAGTGAAATCTTTTACCAAGAGCAGCATGATAGAGAGAAAGAGACATCCATTGATATACATGAGGAGATTTCTTTCCATTAGTTAGCATATGTTATTATAGAAGATAAAAGAGAAGTGGATCAGTAGCCTGCGTCTTCCATTCACTCACTTGTGCTTGCCATAGACATTCAAAACCATGTGTGATCAATTGTAAAGAAGAGCAGTTTTTCTGTTACCAACCCAGTAAGTTTTGTCACCTATTTTATGACCCTGTAAGGGAGTACATGGAGTTGCATTTCCTCGATGTATTGAAACCTTCAAGTTTTATCTTACCTTAATCATTGGAAGGTAATATGAAGAATGTAATTAATTTGTTGTCACAATTTTTTTATCCCTTGTCGATCAGTGACAGAGTAAATATGTTTTCAATTAGGAAGTTACTTGAATGGCTCTGGTGGAAGTTTGTTTTCACCTAACACATTGTAAATTTCAGTTAATTTAGGATTGTACATAAATAAGATCCTTCTGGAGAATTTATGTTTGTTTTATTTTTATTTAAGTAGTGTACATGTTAGCCTACTGTCTCTAGCAAAATGTATTTGAGCTCAACTCCACAACCCAAAAGCTAAGGAACTGAAACTGCTTGTTCTTGGCAGCACAAAGGCAGAATGTCATCCCTTGTGGAGCCAAATTTTTTCACATGAAGTTGTCTAGGGTCGTGGGTGACAACCATGAGCACAGGCAATAGGCGGGTGAAGTTTGCAGCAGTAGATACCCCATGTGCAGTTCATTTTAGCACAATCTCTAAATGCGGTTGGAAGGATTACATAGTTGGTGAGAGGATAAATTTTAGTGAGGGTGCTAAAATAGTAGGCATACCAAGATCGCATATCAATGGCCACCAATCATTTTGGCACTGCAAACTGCATGGGTTTTAAAATCCAAAAGTGGGCCGAAATGAAAACCACGATATTGCGGGGAAGCTACGTGGTGGAAGATGGTGCATTTTGGGAACAAACATGGTGTGGGTCCAAACCACTTTTTATAGCCCCAAAATCACATGCGCATTTAGTGGCGTATCCAAGGACAATATGTGGCCGCCCCTAGTCGTCAGGACACATCCCAATCCCGAGAAAATATCAGTTAATAAAATGAGGGAGTGGTGGTTGAAACCTCGACTCACCCCATAAATAGAAAGCATGGAGGGTCTGGCCATAGATACAGGACTATCAGACTGAGGTACCACTGAGGGAATTTGATCTAGCAAACCCTTGTCGATCCAACTTTCCTTCTAACAAAAGAAAGACCCACATGAAGAACCCTCTGATAGGAGGGCCATTTATGATTCCTGGTGGTTGCCCACCGTTCTGAATATAAAAGTTGGAGATAAAAGAGAAAGAGGGGAGGGGGTTAAGAGGCAAGAGACCCGAGAGATCTTTAGGAGCATGGCACTATATTTTTTCAGTTTGTAAGCTTGAGGGGCATGGATTGTAAATATTATGTTATTGAAGATTCCTTTGATTTGTTCTATCAATCTGTCTTCTTAGTTTACATGTTGTTCTATGTTTCTTGTATGGATGTAGCATATTTGATATATGGATTCCTGTCTTTCCCATCTTTCATCATTTATCACTCAGACACTTACTTTGTTTCTTCTTGTTTGGATGTAGCATATTTGATCTATGGATTCTTGAGGCGGTAGAGGATCTTCTGTCATCTTTCCCATATTCCATCACTTATCACTCAGATTCTTGTTGTTTTTCTTCTTTTCTGGAGGTAGCATCTTTGATATATGGATTCCTGAGGTAGTAGAGGATCTGCTATCATCTTGCCCATGTTTCGTCATTTATCACTCAGACACATTTTGTCTTCCTTATCCTCATCACCACATAAATCTTTTGTCTGATAGGAATTTTTAAATCCTTCATTAAGAACGATACTTATGACTCCATAGCCCAATGGTCCAAGACTGATCTGCAACGACCTCTGTTATCTTTTCCTTCTTTGCAGTCTTGTTCTGACTCCGGACTTGTAACCCACTCAAAAAAAAATCATTGTTACCAGGATTACCCCCATTTGTAGTTTTGGGGTGACTCTTGGAGAGATGCGATGAATGGTGCCATTCTTGGGGATGGAAGTGAAGATATCTTCCCTAGGAGAACGACAACAAAGAGATCCATTTTTAGATGGTGAACTGAATTTGGACACATTGTTCTGACTGCTTATCTTTCACCATGGCGACTCCATTGTGCAGAATGTGTTGGTGACTCTGCTGAAAGGAGACAAATCAAATCGTTGTGGAGGCTATCCTGGACAGAAGGTTTTCCCCACTAAATTTCTCAAACATAGCTGGTTATCCATATCCCATGCCTCAAATTGATGAATGGAAAGATCTATTGCCAAGATTTTATGAAGGAGAGAATGACAACCCTCTTGAACATGTTCTAGGTTTTCATTCTTTGATGCAACATCTTGACGCAAAGAGGTCTACCCTAACACCCCGCAGGGTCTCTTCACTTGACCTTCTGCTCATAGGATCGTTCAATTTCTCATTCTGATGAGCCAAAGTGGCTCTTTAGATTCCCGAGTGGAATCCCTGCTCAATTACCCGATCAACAGGTCCTTTTCCTTTACCTCACGGTCTCCAACACTTTACCATGACCTTTTCCCCGATTCGATATCGGGGTTCGGAGTTTCACACTTCCTGCTGTCGAGAGTCACTATCCTCTCGATTCCCCAATTGCCGATGTGCCCTTCTCTATGAGCTATCCCCTACCGACTAGGCTCTTTTGGTCCATACGACCATCCCCCATAAGACCATAGCCCTATACCTCCATCGAGGTTTCAAAATTCAAAAGTCCGATGCGTTCTTTGTGTGCTATCCCTTCCTGGCTATAACTCCCAGCCAATGTGACCATCACCCCGTGACCAAGACCTTACCCCTCGTCGGGGTTTCGAGGTTTGTGATGCCTCAATGCATACACCCGCGGGATTCTTGATCGTCCAAATCCCGACGCTCCATTACGCTGACAGCTGGCCTCCACTACGCCTCTGTCCTCCTTCTCTGCTGCGCTGACAATTGGCTTCCAGTGGCCGACTTTGCTATGGCCCACACTTTCCTCCAACGGTCGGAATATTGCTTATCGCAATATCGTGATCTCCATGGCTAAAACCTCGAGTCTTTTCTCACGAGACCCCAATACACGATCCCATGTACAGATCCGATGGTGATCCTATGAGCCAGATCCAATGGCTATCCTCTTCTCGCTCCTTGGCGCCTTCATGACTTGGAGTACCCAATGCTTGGGCTCTCACCTTGTGAACTCCCAAGTTCGCGAGATCTCTCGATCTCTGCCACCTGTCCTCCTTAGATGAACGGCTCCCAATCCTCTCGCCACTTCACCGCTTCATGTCCTCGCACCTTCGCGACCCTTGACACCAAATTATCAGCTCTTCCACTTACAAGCTCCCGAGATGCGATGTGCCACCTGTCCGCTTGCCAACTCTTGTGGCCCCACACCGTTCTCGAATTCTGATATCCTGATATGACGTCAGCTAGGCCCCACAACACGGAGCTCTCACCTATTCGCCACTCGTGAAGTCGAATGACTTCCTCTTCCAACCTCTCGTGCCCGAGTCCCCGATGTGGGTAATCTCATGACATGCGTCCGCTCCCAAACGAATGGTCTAGTTCCTTGTCGAGATTTTGGGACTTATGATGTCTCGATTCTCTTTCCCTCAAGAACTCCGATTTCCCAATTTGTGATATGCCGACGGGTGCTTGATCTCCACCACGTGTCTCTCTCGAACAGACGGTCCAGATCTTATCGTTGTTTCGAGACCTGAGAGGTCCCGGTTCTTATGACCTCGAGAACTCCGATTCTCCGACGACCAATATCCCGATGGTCCACCCCTGTCGGGATTCCTCCTCCTATCAACGAGGACTTAACTCCCTCACATCTTCTGCAGATCCGACGGTTGTCGGGGATCTGGTCCGAGATCTGACGGCTCAGATAAATCCTCCTCATGCGCTCCTCCTCCAGAGGTTAAACTCCGTGCAACTCCTCCTGATCCAACGGCTGAAGGGATTTCTGTACGAGATCCGACGGTTGTGGGTCTCCTCCTTCTGTAGGCTCCTCCTAAGCTCCTCCTGGACATTTGAACGAATGGCCCAGATCTGTTCTCCTACCGATCTGACGGCTAACACTGCTCCTCCTGAGCTTCTGTGCACTTTCCTCCCAGACTTGGGAGAAATATTCAATTCTTCAAAGGCCTCGACCTTTGCTTCTTTTCTCCCTCTACGAGCTGCTCGACTTTGAGTCTCGCTGCGCGTATAAGAATGTTGTTCCTCCTAATCTTTTCTAGACTCCGAACTCCTCCAATGAGTTCTTCAGCCTCTGTACTCCTTGCAGCTCGGCTATGTGCATGAAAGCACTCTCTCTCCTGAGATTTTGCTCCTGTTCCAACAACCCTTTGCTGAGTCTTCGGGGTGTTCAGTAACCCCGCGAAGATCCTTCAATGAATACTTCGTCCAGCTCCATAACTCAAAGAGTTCTCTTCCTTTCCTATGCTTGCCTTCACACTACTGTCTCTATGCCCTCCTGGCAGAGTATCTCTTCCACAGAATGTTCAACAGTTCTGTCTTCTTTCGTGCACTCCTTGCACTTGCTCGATGCCCTCCTGGCAGAGCTCTATAGAATCCTCAGTGATTCTGGTCTCTTCGAACTTGCAACAGAGTTCTTCCTCAATTGCACCACTTTTCACACACTCAATGCCCACCTGGCAGAGCTCTACAGAACTTCTCATAGATTCTGTCTTTTATCTTCAACTCTCAGTAGAGTTCTTCCTCCAGCACCTCATGCTTATGCTCAATGCCCACCTGGCAGAGCTCTACAGAACTTACAGCAAAGTTCTTTCTGCAACTGTGTTTCAACTACACAGCCTTACCTTCTGAGGTGTTCAACAACCTCAAAGGTCTTCTTCCTGAGTTTTTGACTTCAGTCCTGTGCCTCAGCATGCCTTTGTCTGAACCCACAGTGTTCAGAAGTGCATCCTCTGTGCACGGCTCTCAGAACCCTCAACGTTCTGTCACACCCTCCTGGTGTGAAGCCTCAAAGATCTTCAACCTGAAATCAAACAGACTCCCTGCAAATGCTTAACAAACATACATTCACAACATATAATGAACACTCACAGGCATGCATATAAGATAGAACACATGTAGAAAAAACTACTTCTGTTTATATTAAAAATGGAAAAATGCCTATATTTACAATGGTGTTCCTGAGCTCTCTCTGGCTCCACACTCTGCTCATATACAACTACTCTCCCTTCACTCCCTCAAATGAGATATGAAAATCTCTTTTACTTGAGGGGCTCATTGAGCGCTTCCCTCCAGGTTCACCTACTCTAATCAATTACATTCAATGGTTGTCTAGTCCAGCGCCTAGATCTAGATCTCAGCTGATCTATCATTAAATCCAATCTACGTAATGCCTGCACAAAGGCTCGGATTCTATGGATCACCAGCCTAAGCACATTAAATTACATTCATTTCAAATTTCAAATGAGGTTGCGCCTCTCTTCAACCTTTGAATGCGTGCGCACTGACATGGCTGGTTGGTTGGCTGACTGCATGGAGAGATGCTCCTACATCAAACTCCTTAGCTACAAAATCATGAGCTCCTGCTCATGCGCTTCCCCTCTAAGTGATTGGCAATCCACTTGGATCCCAAATAAGTCTTTGGAGCTTTCCATCCGCTCCATCCTGCTGCTGCTGCTGCTTTTGCTGTGCCGCTGCTGCTGCTTCTTTTCTTCCCAGCCTCTCCTCGCTGGCAGTTTCTGCTGACTCTACCATCGGCCTTCTGATATCTTCTATCACCTCATCCAGCTGCTTCAGTGGCTGGCTCTGTTTTTGCAGTCTCCTTAGCTGCAAAAATTTTTGGCACATGGGTAGATCGCTATGATCTCCCATGCCATCTTCTCCACCTT
>JASDQU010509638.1:0-11096 GCA_032191745.1 Picea mariana
GTCTAGTTGGGCTACTAATCTAAATTATTTTCCCATTCGTACTTTCCTTCTCTATACTCTCTGAGCATTATTCTTAGGAAGATTAGTCCTTATTCTTGCTTATGTGGGTTCCTCATTCCCTAAAACTAGATATAGCACATTGCACAACTTTTCTGTTAACTGGTCATTCCAAAGAATATCAAAAAATAACCGAAACCAAAGGTCAACTACATTTTCTGGTTGCTCAAGTTGTCTCATTGAGGCTACAAGGTTTCTGGGTGCAGGGGGTGAAGCAGGGACTTGCGCAATATTAGGGTAAACAATAGGTTAAGGGGGTTTCTCTTGCATCTCTAGGATAGGGATATTTTGAAATACTTCTATGGCATTTTTAAATAACAAATTTTGTTTCAGAGGATCATACATGTCTTCTTTAGGTGTTTCCTTCTGGATCTAAGGTAGGTTAACAACATCAGCTCATGTCTTTTCTCCTCCTCAAGTGGCGATACTTAGGTTGGGAAATTTTCCTTTACTAAATCTCTTGATTTATGAACTGATGAGGTTAGTTCCTCATTGACGTACCTGATCTTCCCATTTTGCAATTAGTTATAGGCAGTATTCAGTTGCATACCCATGGGGTCCTACAGTGAGAGCACCATGGCTGCTTTGGATGAGAACAGTATCTCACGAGATGGCCTTTCTCATCATAGTTATAACATATTATTGGTCCTCTTCCCCCGGTTCTTCCTCCTCTGAAGTCTCCCCCAGCTCCACCTCCTCGAGCTCTTCCCGATCCCTGAGGGGTTTCATTCACCCTGAATGTTGTTCAATCCAACTTGTCCGCAAGTGCATCCAATGCTCTACACTTATTGCTGGTATGTGTGGTAGATGCGCAAAACTTATAGTGTACAATATTTGGTACTGTTGAATACTTATGCATAATGGGGCACTATCTCGGCCCATGCCCATGGATTCAAAAGATCTCGCAATACTCAACTGTTGGTGCTACTTGGTTCCCTAGAAAAGCATGATATGGGGTGGGTTTATGGAATGGTAAATTCACAGATACTTGTGCAACTCGTCCTGTGGGTCCTGGTGGGGGTTCCAGCGGATTTTGAGGAGGTCCCATTCCTCTCATTCGTGGACATTTGATTACCATATGTCCTTCTATGTAACATCCAGAACACCAGACCTGTGGTCTTCCTGGTATCGGTATCGTTAATTCTTGAATCGTTTTTGTAAGCATTGATATTTTCCCTTGTAGTTGCACCAAATTTGCATCTTCTAAGGGTTTGGTCACTCTCATGCTCCCAAGATATCCCTGCATGGCTTCAATATTCATTGATTTTTCCAAGGCATCTGTCAAAGTGGCTATCCATTGTTGCATTAATAGAATCCATGTCAGAGGTAGAAATACCTAAATATACCATTCTCTTTGATGTTCCTCATGGATTGGATGCGCTAACATCCCTATAGCATATTTAAACTTCTGTATGTATTCCCATTTTGATTCACCTTCCCTTTGTTGAATCTCATGCAACTCAGACAGAGCTTGTTGTTCTGACTGAGGTAGCTTAAACTTTGCTATAAACCTTGTTTGTACCTGGTCAAGTGTGAACGCTTGACCTTGAAATCCTCGCACTCTTGGATAAATAAGCTTCATGTACCGTTTGAGAGAACGACCTCTCAAGGTAGTCTAGAACTCAACCAACTTATTCGCATATGGAGTCCCTCTGGACCTCCAGATTGCTTCACAAAAGAACCAATGTTGCTCAACATATTCATCTCCCTTACCCCAGAATTATGGGTATCGAGAAATTGAACCTCCCACCTAACAAACCATTGTAGATATTGTTTCTCCTATCAAAATGAAACCTAACATTCCTTCTTGTGACCTACCAAGTGATCCCAATATCCTCCCTATACTCGCACTTCCTAGTTGTGACTGACTAACTAATTGTACTAGAACATAATTAGCATAATAGGGTAGTATTGAATTTACCACTTGTATAGAAGACACTTGGGGTATGGGTGATTCGAGGTTGGAGCCACTGGCTTTGGGGTGATTTTGTTTGATCTTGGGGGTCTCATTTTCTTTGTCTAGAGTGGTCTCTTTAGCCCGATTCCCGATCTTCCCTAGCATCGAGGATGAATCTTCTCTTTCTTCTTCAAGATCCATGACAGATTCCTTCTACCTTGCTTCTACACCTTCTCTTTCTTGTCCACCTTCCTAGGGAATTATTTCCCTCTGTGCTTCTCTCTCACTTAATATTTGACTGTCCAGTATTTCCTGTCTTCTCATCTTCTGCAACTCTTCCATATGCCTTTCCTCTACTTCTCCTGGTCCAACTTCTTTCTGCAAATTCTCATACTATTTTGTTTCTTTCTTTATCTTACTGCACCACCACTTCTCAAATATGGTGTCTCTTTTCAAGGCTCACTCATCTCTTGATTCCATTTCTTGTTGTTTCCCCCATTTGTCAAAGAACCCTCCCCCCTCTCTCATGCCATGAATCCACCCCAAACTCACCCTAGCCAAAGAGATGGTGTTTACGCTTCCATCTCAGTCAGGGACATAGTCAACATTCCCTCTTAAATGAACAAAACTATAATCCACAGGGGGATTTCTCTCAACAGTATTCCCCTTGCGTCTTTCTTGAAATCTTCTTCTACTCGTGAGAAAGACTGGTGATTCTCAGCTGAAAAATCAATAATGTATCTCTCTAATGTGGTACTGACCCAAAAATCAATCGCTCGCATGACTGGACGATCCAGTTGATGAAGTGATACAATATTTTATGTATCCCAAGTACAGTTCCTCTTGAATTATTCTTGGAACTCTGGAGCTTCTTGGATCCTATCTCTCGAGTGGAAAAGTTCTTTTGGGAACTTAACCCATAATATCTCGTAATGGTCTCTCANNATTGGTCAATATTAGACATGTGAATCCATGGAAGAATCCTCCCTACAAGTTCCCTTTTAATGCAGGTCCCAACAACAGAACCATTTTTTTGGTGCAAGATTGATCAGACCAGGGTCCTTCTCAGTTTACCAACAGAAGGTACTATGTATTCTAGAGCGCTGGCATGTTCATCTCCGTGAAAGAGAAGAAGTCTCACCCGAAGAATGGCTAAGACAAAAGGATGGGGAAGGGCAAGGAAAATACTTAGGAGGGTTCAAAAAACCTTCAAGATTCATCATGGTCTTGTGAAAGACAAACTAACTACAAAACAAATCTGAACTCATATACGCAAGAATTAAAGCTACTTAGGTTGTGGAAAGCATTCAAACAAAAAAACATCATGTGGAACTTATGAAGAATAAATAAGTACTGTAATGATACAATGCAGAAGTATAAAGACAGAATGATGCAACATATTTTGAAATTGTGGATTCTTGTTCATATATTATCTTCAGATCTTTCTTGGTTACAACCTCAAAGATACAAATTAGTTCTATGTTACAGACTCCTGGATCTGGACCCATATCGCAGAGCTCTATTTCCCAAAATGGTGTACAGATTATATTTACAGAACCCAAACCTGACTTCTCAACAATAGACAACAACAAAAAGACAACAACCCTTTTAAATTCATGATTGAACCACCCTTTACAATTATGACACCAACCCTTTACAGTCGTATTCATCCATATATATAAGCTAAGTTGTGTCTTCTAGCTTTGAGATCACATGATTTCTTGTTCTGTTGCACTTTCTTTTGCCTTGCTGGTGTTGCATTGTCCTTTTCGCAATTGATTTTGGTTACTTCTCCTTGCTCTAATGTCCAACTTTTTGTAGCTTGCGTAACTCGTACTAGACCAAAACTGGGACTACAGTCCTTCTTGCGTAGCTTCTCATCCAAAAATGAAGGGCCCAACATATCTTATGGTACATTGTGCGCGGATTTTGTTAGTGGTATTGATATATGATTGGTACACACTTGAGGCTACATAATAGTGAGTTATTGGCACATGGTTTGATGTAATGGTTTATGGTATTTGGATAATGTATTGTGTGATGTATTGATAAAGGACTTGTGTTGGTTATATTGGTATATGTCTTGGCATATGGTTGAGAGACATGTTGGGACATATAGTTGATGAGTTGGCACATACATTAGGTGTATGGTATGGTGATGTTGGTACATCGTGATGAGTCATAGTTTGACTTATTGATAGATGATTGTTACAAGTTTGATGCATTGTTAGAGGCATTTGCTAGTAGTGTTTGTGACACATGATTGGTACATCTTGGTATATGTTTAGAGGAACTTTATAGAAGTATTGTTGACACGTGGTATATGGATGGTGTGGCATAGATATCTTGATATATTAGTAAAAACACATATTGGTATTGATGATGGTTATGAGGTATTGTGATGTGCATAGTTGATGCACTTGTAATGGTACATGTTGTGTGAGTGATTTATGTACATGGTTGATAGTACAGTTTGATTGGTATAGGTTGGCACAGGTTGCAGGTTGATGTGACAGTGGAAGAAAAGGGTCATAGTTTCAGAAAGGTAAAAACCCTAGCCCTCAGAAGGTGTATGGAAGTTGTAGTATAGAAAGGTCGTTTACATACACGGGCTACAGTATACAAAGGACACGTACATATGTGCGCTGCAGCACAAAAAATTCATGTACCTATTAAATTTTGTTGGTATCGGATGAGTATAGGTACAAGCTGATTAAACGAGAATGGCACAGGTTGGTTACAGGTTGTTGGTACAGATTGGTATAGGTTTACATTCGTATATCTCACAGTGACAGTGTGGCAGTGGTTTCATCATTTCACTTATATTTCAGGGTGGCAGAATGGGGCAGGGATAGGTGGTTGTAGCCACCTTCCGGTTTTAGCCGGAGAACATAGGGGATTGTCGCCTCCTTTTGGTTGTAGCTAGAGAATTGGGGAGTTGTAGCTTCCCTCGGGTTGTAGCCTGAAAATAGGAGGTCAAAGCCTCCTTCCAATTGCATCTAGAGAATTGGAATTTGGTGCTTCCTTGAATTTAATTCTTAATGAAATATAAGAAAAACATTATGTGGTTTTATCCCACATTGGGTTTCCATGTAAAATACTGGTGTACTATGTATTTTGTGGATGTGTCTATTATTTTTTACTATGCACTGATGGAATTTAATGCTATATGATGCAACAACACATTAATGATGAATTGATGAACATTGTTGAATAAGTTAAATGAATATACATTCTGGTTAAAATGATTAATAAGTGGTATAAAGTTTTCATTACTTATTCACCCCCCCCTCTCAGTAATCCTATAATTGGTATCAAAGTCGGTTCCTTCAGGAAACTATTTAACCACTAAAAGGAGGTCATGGATTATTATGAGAATGGAATACCATTGTTTAATGATCAGAATTGTCTGGAGTATGAGATATGGAGCATAAGGACAAGATCCCTTTTAAAGTCACAAGGATATGATATTTGGAAGTCAGTTGTGACATGATACAATGGTACAAGGAAACCAAAGACTGCAACCCAGAAGGAATAAAAGAGAAATAACAAAATAGCAATGGATTTCATCATGGAAGGACTATGTCATTCAACAAAGGAAAAGGTGGGAAAATTTTCATCAACTAAAGAACTTTGGGATAAATTACATGATATCTATTTTTATCCCATCACAAAGTTAGAGTTTGATAAAGAATATACAGGCACAAAACATGAATAAATATTCTCATCATGTCAGATAGATTCATAAGAAGAAGAGTGCGAAGTGACAGAAGCCAACAAAGGTGAGTTATTTTTCTTTAATTGTGAAAAGAGCTGACATCTTGAATTTGAATTCCTTTACTTGAAAACTGAAGGTAATGAAACAAAAAAAACAATTGAAATAGAAGACAATTATGAAGCAGAACTGATTAGTGATTTAGATGAACTAAATAAAGAAAGAGAATAAAACAAGTCACTTAAGAAAAAATTGATGAAGCAAAATAAAAGTGTTCAAGGTTCTGAAGAAGCTCAACAGGTCATCAAGAATTTAATATTTCAGCTAGAAGAGGAAAGAAGAATTGAATAAACTCTAGAATATCAAAAGCAATGTTTGGAAGCCAACATAGAAGCACAAAAGGAAGAAGTAGAAAAGAGAGAAATGATACTGACAGATCATCCTAAGGAAATAAATAACTATATAAACTAGCTTGAGGAATATTTTGGTCAAGAAGAGAAAAGACTTGAAGAAGAAACAATTACATTAAAGATCCAACTTGAAGAAGCAAAGAGAACAAAAGAATTCATAAAGTCTTAGATGATGAAGAAATAAGAAGAGGTTGAAAATATTGAAGAAGAAGTTGTCACACTAAGAGTCAAAGTCATCCAACTCAGCAAGAACGTTAAAGAGAAAGAAGCATCCACATCATCAATTGATGTACCAGAAAGAAAGAATGAAGGGAAGCCAAAGACTTATGCAAAATCCATCAAAGGTTTGATGAATAAACAATAGTGCAAGCCCCTAAAGAAGAACATTCTCTAAGTGCAAAATATTCAAGAAGAAGACTACAGAAGAAGACCCTCCACATTCAATCCATAAAGAAGCCTCAATCATGATCATGATTAGTCAAGGAAGGAATTTAGAAGGACTACACCACAAAAAAGATAATTCATTCCCAGGTATGTAAATTTATTTTATGGTCATTGTTTTTACTGTACTAACTTTGGACATAAGGTTGCAGATTGCAGGGCTTATGAAAGAAATGTTCAAGCAAGAAATGCTTATATGGTCGCACAGAATATTGAATTCTACAAATGACACAACTATGGTCATATATCCCGAAACTGTAGAAGCGTAACAATGTCATCCATAAAGAAATAAGTATATATTATATACACCAAGATTTGGAAAAGAAAAGAACAATAAGAAAATCAAGTGAATAGAGAACAGGTCCTAGAAATCGCAAGACATACAATTGTTCGATAAAAGCAATTGAAAGAATAATAGACTCCAGAAACTAAAAGACTTACCATATTTCAAGAAAGACAAGGAAATAAAGCAAAAGAAGAACATGTTTCAAGAACCATATTGTCAAAATTCGTAGCAGAGAAAGATCATAATAAAGAAAAGGTAAAGAAAGAGAAAGTACCAGAGATCACAATATTTGTTGTAGTACGATAAATAAAAGAATATCATATGAATAAAGAACAGGTTCAACAAATTGTACTTTCGGGAATTGTAGTGCAAGATGAATCCACATATAGAAAGAAATAAGTCAGATTTAAGATATATTTTGATTCTACCAACGAGGATGATGATTACATCGGAAAGGTATTTTCTTATCCAGTTCACTTGGAGAATCCCAGGTAATATGGATATTAGATAAGGGGATTCTATACAGTATCTGAGATAATTTAGAGAACCATCCTTTGAGTAGCTAGCAGAGTTCGAGTAGACAGATTCAGAGCATTCAGTTAGCAGAAGTACAATATGACAAATTGATCAGTTGTAGAAGTGAAAACTTCATGATAGTACAGTGATAGATGGTTCAACATCATGGACAGTTATGTAGCAGAGTCTTGTATAGTATGGACATAGATGGATTCGTAAGAAAACTTATCAGGTTTGGATAGATATATGACAATGGATGAGAGCATGGATTCAGAGAGTGGTTCAAAGATAAAGGAACATTATCATAATGGATGATAATGACACAAGAATATTTGAATGCTTATTATTGAATGTTTTTCATATATGTCAGTTGATTACACAAGGAAACAGCAATGGACAATAACTCCAAAAGTAAACAAGTACAAGAAGACTTATATTTTTCTACACGACATTTTGCAGAGATGTCGAGGGAGAGAAACAAAATAAGGAAGATAGGTAGAAATATCATTCAGAGAAGTTGTCAAACATAGAGGTAAGAACAGAGGTATGATTCCAGGAGAATATATTTATCAAATGAATGGATAGAGAGTTAGATGCTTGGAGAGAGATCACAGAGGCATGGTTCTAGGGTGAGTGATGGTCACAAGGGAAGCATGAGAGATATTAATTTAGTTTTGCATCAGAGTGATACCCTTTTTCAAAGGGGAATATATTATTCAAATGAAGGAAGATAGAGTAATCATAGGATTAGAAACACAAATAAATATCAAAGGCATTTATTCAGGGGGAGAAGCCCCATGGAGATTTTAGTCAAGGGGAGCAGCCCCAAAGGAAGATACCCTTTTCCATTGATGTGAAAGGGGGAGAGATAGAAACATTGATGAGGAGTATGAACATGAATGATTATCATGACAAAGTGTTTCCATCAATGTTGGTGTTTCCATCAATGTCAAAAGGGGATATTGTCAGACAATTGTCTTAGGTTGATGGAAAGTTGGTTTGGATTGTTGGTTGTCATTGATGTCAACCATTGGAGACTGATATTATAGATTGATGTCAACCCTTAGGTATTGATGTCAACCCTTATATATTGATTTCAACCCTTGGAGAAGTCCAATAGCAAATTTTGGTAGCACAAAAATATGGTTAAGGTGATGTATAATGGTATGGATATTAGCATATTTGCATGTAATACTATTCTATATAGATAGTACATTTGCCATTTTTGGTGATATGTGGAATGTCACATAACTCCTTACAGTTAGAGAGTTATGGCCATGTGAATTTGGAGAACCCTCATGAGTTATCTAGAAGGTCAAAGAAGTCAAATTATTCTAGAAGCTCCTAGAAGAATTGTACTAGTCAAATTGATGGTAACTAGGAGTTAATCATGGGTATAGTTGTTGCATTAAGAAAATAATTAAAAATAATTTAGTTGCAAAAATAAGTTGTGAGTTTGGTATTTATGGTAAAATAGTTGTGATGAGAAGATTGAATAGTCAAAGTGGTTGACCAATAAATAAATTAAATAATAAAGTGGTTGAAACAAAAAGTTAGTTAAGAGAAAATAAGTTATGAATCGACCAATTATAGAAAAGTTAGTTGCTACAAGAAGTTGTGAGTAAAGAAAAATTATTTAAATAGTTAAGTAGTCAAAGTGGTTGCAAAGAGAAAATATTTAAATAATAAAGTGGTTGCAACAAGAAGTGGTGAGTTTACTGTTGGCCCTTGGTTATGGAAGCAAGTAAATATTATAGAAGAAAAGGTGAAAAGTGAACTGCGCGGGAGGACATAGTGACTGTTATTGGGTCGAAGTGGGAAAAAGAGAAGAAAAGATGGAGTGAAGTACAGAAAAGTAATCCGTTAGACAAGGATATTAAGGATGACATATCAGCAAGGAAGAAGGATCATGGAGAACTCAGCAAGCGGAAGAATCCACCATTGGATGCTTTGGAGCACCGCGTGAGAAGGAAGGAAAGATAGGCTAGCAAATCCCATAAAACACGGGTCAAGTTGACCTAGGGTTTTAGACACCTAGGGTTTTGGTATCTAGGATTTTAGACACCTAGGGTTTTGGTATCTAGTGTTTTGACACCTAGGTTTCAACCTAAGGCTGTCGGTGAGTGATTGTAATGTATAAATAAAGGTCAAGAGGACTGGGGTCGGGTTGGTACGATATTGTTGTTGATATAGTTGTATTGTGTGATGACGGATTATTGTATTGTGAGAGAGAAGAGCTAAGTGTGAGAGCCTTATGATATTATAATATCTTCATCTAGGTGCGAAGATTGAGTCCTGCAGCTGGGTGCGCAGGAAGGGGAGAGAAAGAGAGAAGAAGAAAGAAGATCTACTGGATGAGAGCGTAGACAAGAACTATATGATTTACCTTAATATATCATAAGCACATTTCTGTGGACGTAGCCCTCGAAAGAGGGTGAACCACGTATATTTTGTGTCGTATGTGTGATTGATGCTTTGATCTTGGCCATTGTTATACTGTTATTTGCATTATTGTGGTAGATCAGATCTATAGTTGTGAGGAGTAGATCTAGCTTGATAAGTGATATATGCATGTTGTGTTATTATGTGCTAGATCCACTCGATATTCCCCTTGGTTGTAGACATTTATGTCCTGCAACCCCCTCATAGCTTCTTCGGGTGAGACTACATCTGCTTCGCAGGTGCTGCGAAAAGGGCCAGTAGCTAGGGCTTGTTGGTGCATGCTTGGAGCCAAACCTTGGGTCTGTGTAAATCCTAACCTTGTACAATATCTACTGCAAACAAATATTCAGAAAAGAACAGAAAAGATACAATGGAAAATACAAACATTACACAAATATTTTTCCCCTGAAAACCCAAACCGAGAAAACCAACATATTCTATATTCATTCATTGTGTTACATTGTTTACAATACAATATACATATAGGATCCAGCAACATCCAAAACCCTAACCCAATGAACTGGATTAGTCCAAAACCCTAATTCCTTAACCAAAAATAGAAAACCATCGACAAAAACCATGTGCCGAAAAACCACCTAAATACATGACACGTTTCTCGAGGCAGAAACACTACTACTCATGCAAATAATATAACACATACCCAACATTCTCCCACTTGTTGTTTTCTTTGCATACAGGGGGTTACATGGTTACATAGTCAAAAATCCAAGGCAACAATGCCCATGGATCCTTTACACCAAGAGAACTTCTCAGTGCTCACAGATTTTGTTAATGAGTCTGCAACATTCTTCAAAGTGTCCACCTTCATCAGTGATACTTTCTTTTCTTCAATCATGTCTCTCACAAAGTGATATTGAACATCAATGTGCTTTTTCTTTGAATGATAAGCAAGGTTCTTCACCAGAAAAATTGCACTCTGACTATCACACTCTATCCTTACAGCTTGTTGTACCAACCCAATACCTAAACACAATCTTTGTAACTAGACTTCTTCCTTACTTGCATGAGGGGCTACCATGTATTCTTATTCTGTAGTTGAAAGTGCCACTACAGCCTGTCTTTTTCTCATCCAACTTATTTCTCCTCCAAACAGGTTAAACACATACTCGCTTGTAGATCTCCTACGATTCAAATCTCTAGCCCAATCTGCATCCAAAAAGCCATGTATATCGACCACTCTGTCCAAACCCGGTCTTCCTTCATAGAAAAATCCATAGCTAGCAGTGCCATGCAAATACCTGAAAACCCTTTTTACTATTGTCCAATGCTCCTTCCCTGGTTTTGACATATACCTGCTCAAAACTCCCACTG
>JASDQU010509638.1:19777-41187 GCA_032191745.1 Picea mariana
TCAGAGTTGTATGGAGGCTACTAAAAGAGCTAAAGAAGCACAACAAGTTGTATCTTCTCAAAACCGGAAACCCTCCTTTATTCTTCGCACTAAATCACTAAATCCCACTACTCCCTCTGCTCCACTAAAGATCCAAAAATTGACCAGGGCTGAAATGGTTGAACGCCAACTCAAAGGCCTTTGTTATAATTGTGATGACAAATATTTTCTGGGCCACAAGTGTAAGGAACAAAAGATTTTTATGGCCATCTCGGAGGATGTTTCGGAAGAGGATGTTGAAACTCCCCTTGTGTCTGAGTCACCTGAAACCATGGACATAACCCCTCCCTTAGACCCTCCCGAAGTAGAACCAGTCATTTCCCTAAATTCTCTCACTAGTTTATCTGCTCCCCAAACCCTTAAGTTAATTGGTTACATCAATCATAGGGAAGTCATCATTCTGGTTGATATTGGTAGCACCCATAATTTTATTCATCGCCACATTGCCCAAGAAACTCATTGCTATATCCATGCAGTCAATAATTTCCAAATCATGATTTCCAATAGAGGCTCCATAAAATGTAGAGGGCATTGTGAAAATGTGTGTCTCCAAATCAGTGACTACCACCTAAAATCTCATATGTTTTCTATCGACATGGGTGGTTGTGACATTATGTTGGGTGCAGATTGGCTAAGGAATTTAGGTCCCATTCTCATGGATTTCAAAAAATTAACCATGCAATTCAACCAGGAGGGTCAAAAATATAAGTTCCAAGGTATCACTGTAGGTTCACCGAAGATCACTAGTTCCCATCGCATGGAAAAGCTGCTTAAAAATGGTCATTCTGGCGTTATTTCCCAACTCCATGCCATACAGGCAACTGAGACACCCTCTATGCTGGAAGACCTCCAATCCATCCTCTGTAAACATCAAGTGGTCTTTTCCACTCCCCAGGGACTCCTGCCTTGCTGTGGTGTTCATGATCATTCCATTCCCCTTATCCCAGGAAGCCTCCCTCCCAATATTCATCCCTATCGTCACCCCTTTTCCCAAAAAAATGAAATTGAGAAAATGGTTCAAGAACTCCTTAACACAGGTGTTATTCACCCTAGTATGAGCCCCTACATTTATCCTGTGTTTATGGTCCTGAAGAAAGAAGGTTCTTGGCGCATGTGTCCTGACTTCCGCGCCCTCAACAAACTCACCATTAAAGAAAAATTTCCCATTCCTGTCATTTATGACCTCTTGGATGAATTGAGTGGTGCCCAATTCTTTACTAAACTGGATCTTCATTCTGGCTACAAGCAGATCCGTATGAAAGAGACAGACATTCCTAAGATTGCCTTTAGAACTCATGAGGGCCACTATGAGTTTTTTTTCATGCCCTTTGGCTTGTGTAATGCCCCCTCCACCTTCCAAAGCCTCATGAATCATGTATTTCTCCCTTTTCTCCATCATTTTGTCTTAGTTTTCTTTGATGATATCCTCATTTATAGAAAAACCTAGATAGGCCATCTTGCTCATGTGGACCACGTTCTCCGTCTACTCTCTCAACACCAACTTTTCTTGAAACAATCTAAATGTGATTTTGGCGCCTTAGAAGTCGAGTACTTGGTTCATCTTGTTGGAAAGAACAGTGTCAGGGTGGATCCTAAAAATATTGAAGCTATGCAATACTGGACTCACGTAAAGACTCTTAAAATCTTGCGAGGATTTATGGGCTTAACATGTTATTATCACAAGTTTTTTAAGAATTATGGAAATATTGTGGCACTTCTCACCGCACTCCTTAAAAATAATTCTTTCACTTGGACTCCAACAGCTGCTCAGGATTTTCAAACCTTGAAGATGGTCATGTGCACCACTCTAGTCCTGGCCCTTCCTGATTTCACAAAGACCTTCTTCCTGTAATGTGATGCTTCATGGAAAGGTATTGGTGTTTTCCTTATGCAAGAGGGTCGACTTTTGGCATTTACCAACAAACAACTGTCTGAACAAAATTTGGGCAAATCAATCTATGAAAAGGAAATGTTGGCTATTTTGTACGCCATTGATTTGTTGTGCCCTTATCTATTGGGGGAATTCTTTCAAATTAAGATAGATCATCAAAGCCTCAAGTATTTTTTGGAACAATTCATTTCCTCCCCAGAGCAACAAAAATGGGTGACTAAGCTCTTTGGATATGATTATGATATCATTTACAAGAAAGGAAAAGACAATGTGGTGGTGGATGTACTTTCCTGAAAATATGAAGATGAAGGCTCCCTTTTTTCTCTCTCCTTCATTTTACCAGATTGGCTCCAAGCTGTTCGCCATGAATGGCTACATGATCCCAAAAGTTCTCTTCTGATACAACAATTTCAGTCCAATTCTCCAATTTCCCCAAGGTACTCTTGGCTCCATTATGAGCTTCTATACAAAGTTCATTTGTATTTAAGTAAACAGTCAAAACTTAAATCCACGGTGCTTTATGAGCTTCATGCTACATCCACAGTTGGGCACTCCAGGTTTACCAAAACCTATGACAGGGTCAAACGTTCTTTTTTCTAGGATGGTATGAAACAAGACATTCATAATTTTGTGGCCGAATGTGATGTGTGTCAACTCAACAAGGGATCAATATTCAAATCTCCTGGCACACTACAACTGCTTTCGATTCCACCTTCTATTTGGAGGGATATCTCTATACATTTTATTACAGTCTTACCTAAATCAGGCAATAAATCAGTCATCATGGTGGTAGTTGATCGCCTTTCCAAGTATGCTCATTTTTGTTCTCTTCAACACCCATTTACATCATCCACAATGGCTTAACTTTTCATGGATCAGGTCTTCAAGTTTCATGGCATGCCACATTCTATTGTTTCTGATCACAACCCAACTTTCACCAACAATTTTTGGCAAGAAATATTCAAGCTACAAGGCACCCAACTACATCTCAGCACATCTTATCATCCCCAAACGGATGGTCAAATGGAAGTTGTCAACAAGTGTTTGGAAACATATTTGAGGTGTTTTGCATCAGAAAAGAAAAATCAGTGGGCTCAATGGTTACCCCTAGTTGAATGGTGGTACAACACTTCATACCATACAACTACGTGCATGACTCGTTTTGAAGCGGTATATGGACAAAAGCCACAATCAGTTCTCTCATATTTACCAAGTTTCTCAAAGGTCCAGGTGGTTGACCAAACTCTTACAGTTTGTGAGGCTATTCTCCGTACCCTCAAAGAAAATTTGGTCATGGCCCAGAATTGCATGAAGCAACAAGTAGATCAAGGTCTCTCTGAACATCATTTTGCAGAAGGGGATCATGTGTTTCTTTGACTGCAACCTTACAAGAAAACTTCCCTCAA
This sequence comes from Picea mariana, assembly GCA_032191745.1. Classification (NCBI taxonomy): domain Eukaryota; kingdom Viridiplantae; phylum Streptophyta; class Pinopsida; order Pinales; family Pinaceae; genus Picea; species Picea mariana. Next base: position 23,114 of record JASDQU010509638.1, read on the forward strand.
GTCCAACCATTTTCAGAAGTTGGCACCCAAATTTATAGTCCTTATATAGTTCTCAAGCGTGTGGGATAGGTGGCCTATCAGTTAGCTTTGCCCAGTCATTCTAAGATACATCCCATTTTTCATGTTTTATGCTTGAAGAAGGTGATTGGAACTAAGTTCCAAACTCAAACCAACCTTCCCGAGTTGGACAAAGAAGGTTCCATTTGGCACATACATGAGGTGTATGGTATGGTGATGTTGGTACATATTGATGAGTCATAGTTTGACTTGTTGATACATGATTCGTACATGTTTGGTGAATTGTTAAAGACACTTGCTAGTAGTGTTTGTGACACATTTTTGTTACATGCTTGGTGCATTTTTAGAGGCACTTGCAAGTAGTACTGTTGACCCATGGTATATGCATGGTGTTGGCACAAAAGTGTTCATACCAAGGTCCTTCTTAGGTTACCAACAAACGGTATTGAAGTAGTCTAGAGTGATGGTTTTTTCATCTTCTTAGGAGGGAAGAAGTCTCACCCGAAGCACAACCGAGACATGAAAGAGAGGGAAGGGTAAGGAGAATACTTACACAGACCTCTAAGGTATCAAGGCTCACTATAATATTGCACAGAATAGACTAAACATGTAATGATATTGAAGAATTCCTAATTGGGAAATAAAGAGACAGAGTTGTGTTTCCATTCATAAAGACACATTTAGGTACATCAACCATAAAGGTAATAAAGAACAACATTACATTCATGCATTAAGACTAAATACAAAAGATGTAGATTCAAAATTTAGGCCTCTGTTTATATTGATAATACCAAAATCTGATACATTGTCTATCTGGTTCTCACCTAGATCTCCATATTCAAATATACTATAGTATTGGCCCATTACATCAGTGAATCTCGTCACAACATCAATATTCAACAACAATAATAATAATAGATTTGGTCTAACATACACAAATAATGACATTACAACCCTTTCCTGAACCCTTCACTATTAGCCTATCATTATTCATTCATTCATTACCCTATTACAATCATATCGGTCTCCTATATATAATTCCATCTTGCTAGTTAAGAAATCAAGAGTTCTTTCTTTTCTTGATCTTTCTGTTGATGTTGCATTGTCCCTTTAACTATTTTTTGTTTCTTCCTTTCTTACATTGTCCAAATTCTCAACAAATTGTGCAACTTCCGTTCTCCAAAATGAAGCTGCAACGTATTGTGCGCAACTTATAACCAACAAAACAAAGGGCCCAGCTAGTTTTGAACACAATCCTTGACTCACCATGATTCAAGTATTCATCTTTTTCGTGGTCTCTAGGTAGGCTTGTTGTTCTTTATTTTATTTTGGTTCTGAGTTGATTTCACTTCCGGCTTCGACTGTTTATGGTGTCCCTTATTCAAATGAAGGGACCAACTCAGGTACGAGTTCAAGGGCTCTCTTCCTGACCTCTTGGAAGTTATCCACTTTATCCTGCCACTTCCTAGTAAGCAGTGAATCTTCACCAACAAATTGTTGAGTGGTGTCTGTGATTCATTCCTTTGGCTTTGACAAAACTAAGGAGTTCCATTCAGAGTCAGCAATGGCATTGAATTGATGCATCTATAGGTATGTTGTCTAAACTTCTAGTCAAAACTCACATAGCTCTTTCTTAGAAACTATTTGTGCTTCATATAATGCATTCAACTCATTATCTGCTTGTTGGATTTTTTCGAACTTCGCCTATTGTTCTAGCAGATCCAGAGTGTTGGCTTCTTCTGTATCAAGTGATTGGATTTTTTCACGCAATTCCTCCAATGTGTGGTTGCGTCTTGATATGATTCCCATCCAATATCTTACCTCTCTGAATATCTTGGTGCATTTGACTGTCTGCTTGTGTAAGGTTTCTCTTGTAGTATTCCCTTCTAAGATAATCTTCTCCATTTTCTCTCATATATTCTTGGGTTGTAATTCAACTTCTTTCTTGTTGTCTCACAGTTGTGCTTCAAGGATATCTTCTCTTTCTACCATTTTTGACCAAGGAACATGAATGAACGTAATATAATCCATAGGCTCTCTTATTGTGATAGACTCTGGCAGTTGAGGCACTGTCTTCTTGACCTTCGTCCAAGTCTCTGAGAGTTTTTCTTTGACTTTATCCATCTTCAGTTATGCCTGGATCCTAGAGTGTTCCTGTTGTGTTCATTTTTCTTACGCAACGAGTCCTTCCTATTTCCATAATTTTGCTTCTCTTTCAGCTTGTTGGATCCTCTTCTCTATTTTTTCAATTGAGGCTCTAATTATTCCTACCAGCTCAGTTGTTGGTAGTTGTGTGAGATCGCCCAATGAAGGAGTGGAATCCATGGTTACTCGAACTTGCAGTGGAAATCCACTGGCCATCGATTGTGCAGAAGGTGTCTCCACCTCTTCTTATCCTAGGGATGGAATTTGCAGTTGGTGTGCAAGTCGAGCCTTCAATTCTGTTGGGAATTGAGGAAAAACTTATGTCTTGGCTAGGCAAAGCTACAACAGTTCCGCACTTAGATTTGAATTATAGAATACTTGTTCTAGTTTCTCTTGAAAATATGTTTCACTCTACCCCGATGTAGTTTTAGGCTCCTTCTAAAGCTTCTGTGCTTCTGCCTCTTTCTGTAACACATTTTCTGGGGTTCTTCTTCTGTGGATGGAAATCTCAACATTGACTATTGAGAGAGGACACTGAGTGCTTGGTACTTGTGCTAGTGGAAACATTTGACTCTCCTTTCAAGGCAGAGTGTCATGAAGAGGTACAAATGCAATGACTAACTGACTCGATATTTCGGGGGGGATCCAACTGCATGGGATCAAGTGAAGTGGTTTTGGGTTGCATGGTCATTTCTCGCGGTGGCCATGAGGGTTGTAGGGGAGACAGTGGTTTCTCAATGATTATGGTTGTGGATGCAGTGGTATCTGGTTTGGGATCATCTTGGATGTTGATCACTATTTGGATCACTCGAGCATATTCTCAAGTACGAGGTATGGTGGAGAAAATCGGCTGGGGGTTCAGAATATTCACAGGGGAAAGCCCTATCCTGGGCTTATTAACTAGTGGATCTCCTATTGAAGCAGTGGTGAGGATGTCATTGACATATTTACCTAATAGCACAGCTTGGTCAGGAAGCTGTGGGAACATCTCCAACATCTTCTTCTTTCATTCCAGAGGTTCTACATCCTCTTCATCTTCTGAATCCATCGGCATCTGGACATTTGTTTCTTCTCTGCTAGGCCAGAACTTGGCCCTACTCCTTCTTCCTGCCCCTTTTTCTTTAGGATATATGTAGGCAAGAGGTAGTTAATGCCATACTTGCATGGATTGTTCTTGACGCCAGTCCATGACATGACTTCTTTCTCAAAGGTTTCATCATCCAAGTAGAAGGGGAGAAACCTCGAGTGGAACTCTTCTGGCTTTATGTGTCTCAGCTAGACAAGAGTGTTGTGGAGGTTTAATCCAAAGGAAATTTTTCGGGTGTTTAAGTTCAACAACTCTTGGTGTATGCACCATCGCTGAGTTGCATCAATGAGTAGGTTCTACCACTTTGAGAAAGCGACATTGTTGAATTCCTCATTCTCCTGATCTTTGCTCGAGTGCCAAGGTTTGAACATTTTGGCAAGGCGATCTTTGTCCACTAATTCCAACTGTCTCCCCATGGGTGGCTTCCATTTCCACATGGAGAATGCTATTAATAGGTACCCATATGTAAATGTTCCACCTTTCTCCTGAGCTTGCTCACACGCTACCAGGAGTTCCTCTAGTAGGTAACTGCACTAGTTGAATACAACCCCGTTTGCACAAAAAATAGCTACAGAAAGTGCATTGAGGGTGCATTCACCTTTGTAATAAGACCGCATGACCTTTCTTGCAATTATATAGAAGGCTATTCGAACCATTTATGGGATAATTGGGTCAATCCTTATTGTTCGGCCACCTCTCTATGTGTGGAACTTCTCATACAGGCTAACCTTGCCTTTCTTTTCCTTGTGCTTTCTCGGGCCTTGGAATCCTTTGGCAACATCCTCACCCTCGAGAGATAAGCCAGTGAGTTGGTGGATGTCATCTACATGAATAAGATACCTTCGGTCGAGCCATAGACTTATGTCATGTACTCGACTAATAAGGAATTTTGTGCAGCGTCCAACCTCGCCATTGGTCTCGAAGACTGGTAAGTCTCTTAGGTTCATGATTGTAGAGTTGAATAAATTGATAAATTTAGGCTTGGAGACAAATTGTATGCCTCCAATGGCATCCAGAGACAAGTCCCAGAACATGTCGATGTTCATCTATGGGAACAACACTTGTTCTACCAAATCCAGGTCCAAGAGATTTACTTTCTCTGTCTTTCCTTTAACATCCCCAAATATCTCGATCCGAGGGTCATACGGTTCGTTTGGGATTGCTTCTTTGGGAGTTGAAATCCATCCTCCTATTGAACTCAGCATGGTATCTTTGAAGTGTTTATTTGCTGGGTAAGTTGGGGTCAACTTTGCAAGTAGGAGAACGAAAATCTCTCAGGGTATGCGCAATTATAGGAAATTCAAAATCTAGCTAACAACAAACGGTGATGCTTCTTGTGGACTTTTGGGGTCTTATAAATGGATAGCTGGATATTTTTTGTAAGCACACATAAAGATACTCATGATTAGGCCATAAACACATTTTTAGGGTTAGGTGTCCGACGAGACGGATAACGGGGTAGGATCTATCAATTGATCTGGGCTTTTAATGAACGTACCGACAGGGATGTGGTAGAGATGAGGTGTTTATACTTTTAACGACTGAGAAGCATGGTGGAGATACCGATGGAATCTTTGTGTATCACACCTTTATGGCTTGATTGAAATTTTGATGGGTTACGGTGGTTTTCATAAAGTGTATGGCTGGACTGGGTATGTGTGGCACATGGGTTGTGATCGAGCTCAAATTCTCCCTCCCTCCGACCACAATGGGTGTACCCATCATATTAAATGACTTCATTGAATGTAATGGTGGCTCTTTTGATCCTATATGACTGAGTAAGGAGTTCTGTGAAAAAGCAATGCTTAGACTGAAACATAATATATGTCATGGTGCATTAAATGCACACTCCGACATTTATTAATTGAATTAAACAAATTGCAGGAAATGAAAATATAACTATTGTACATGCTCCTTTGGCCTGGAGCAACCTTGCTTTGGATCAAGAATGATAAATGTAGGGTTTCAGGTGGGCACCATTCACCCATCCTGGCCGAAGGATACCATCTAGTTGCACGAGCCTAACTGCACCAGAGTGTCAAATTTACGATACTATGAATGGACCCAACCAATGCATGTGCAACTTGCTTGGATGTTTCTGATATTGGTTTTCATATATGAGTACCTTATCCCCTTGTGAAAATTTCTTGGACTTAATATGCCTATCATGCCAAGATTTATGTTCGTCCTTCTCAACTGTTTGATGAAAATCTACTAAAAATCTTTCTTCCTCAATTTCTTGCAAGTCTGCAATCCTCTGCGCAACTGATTCATCATCTGTCATGTGTGTATCATGTGCTATATAAATACTAGGGGTGATAAATTCTATGGGTAAAACAACTTATTTTCCATAGAACTACTGAAATGGAGTGTATCTATGTAACTTCTTCGTGGTAGTCCTATAATCCCACAAGACTGTTGGAACTCTATCATCCCAGTCCTCCCAGTTTGCACAACATAATTTTGTGAGTCCTCTTTCCATAATTTTATTGAAGGCCTCTACCATACCATTAGCTTGCGGATGGTAAGGGATGCTCTTATGGTGTTGTATAAGAAATTAAGTCATTAGCGTTGCAATTGTACTACTGATAAAATGAGTACCTTTATCACTAGTTAGACTTCTAGTACATCCAAACCAAGTGATAACATTCTCAAAGATAAATCTAGCAGTTGGATTAGTAGAACAATCTTGGAATGCCTCTGCTTCATTCCATATTGTAAGGTAATCAATTGCAATAATTATGTATCTATCCTTTGAGTTCTTATCCAGGGGGTTGATCGGTGAAATAAAATAAATATCCCACTTCTCAAATGCTTAAAGTGCTCTGACTGGATGAAGGGGTAATTCATCTCCACGAGACGTATTTCCTACTCTTTGGAAAGTGTCACAAGATCTATCATATTCCTTAGCATATTTAAATAATTTGGCCCACCATAACCCAACGTGAAGTACCTTATGTGAAGTGGCCTTACCTCCAACATGTCCTCCCGAAAATCCAATGTGGCATTCCCAGAGGATATCGTTCCTTTCATGGTTTAAGACACATCTCCTAAGGATGTTGTCGAGACCCAATTTGTAAAGTTGCCCGACAATCAATTGATAATCTACTGCGTGAACCACCATATGTCACTTCTAGGTTGCAGGGTGCATTTCTGGGTAGGTTCCTGTACTGAGGAAGACAAAAATGTATTAAAGATACTTTGGAATGGTCTCAATCCGGAACATGTATACATCTAGGAGATGATCATCCATTTCTCCACCACTTTCCCCTGACTCCAACCTAGAAAGGTGATCTGGACCTACATTGCATCTTCCTGGCTTGACAATCACTTCAAATGAAAATTCTTGAAACAACAATATCCATCTGCAAATTATTCCTTCCAATACTAGTTTATTGACTAGGTACTCCAATACAGAATGGTCAATGAAAAACTTGAAATGAGAGCCTAATAATTAATGTCTAAAATTTTGAAATGCATAAATTATAGCCAAACCTCCCCTTTCAGTGGTTGTGTAGTTGCACTCAGCTTGCGATAGTTTTCTACTGGAAAAGTAAATAGGGTGGTCCATATTTCCTTCCTGTGATTGTGTTAAAATCGCTCCCAGGGAGATGCCTAATGCATCCACATGTACATGGAATTCAGTTTTCCAATTTGGAAATACCGGGATCGGTGCACTACTTAGTTTCTCTTTGAGAATGTCAAATGCCTTGTCACACTTAGGCATCCATTAGAACAATTTATACTTCTTCAACAATTTCTCAAGGGGTGTTGTAATAGTTGCATATCTTCTGATGAACCTGCGGTAATATCCTGTATGTCCCAGTGTGGAGCGCAAAAAATTGGCACTTGTAGTTGGCAGCATGTTCAAAATGACCGCAACTTTAGTTGGGTCTACCAGGACTCCTTCTCTGCATACAATATGGCCTAACAAATTTCCATGAGGTACACATAAAATACACTTTCTTAGATTTAGAGATATATGAATTTCACGACATCTATCAATAATTAACCGGAGTAGGATGACATGATATTTTAATAGGTTGTACATTGTCCAATCATCCATATAGCATTCTACAAACTTGTAGATGAATTCTTGAAACGTTTCTATCACAATTCGAGAGAAAACTGCAGGGGAATTCTTCAAACCAAAGGGAATTGCATTGTATGTGAATGATCCCCATTCGGTTATCAATGTATTCTTCTTCTTGTCTTCCTCTATGATTCTGACTTGATGATATCCTGAGAATATGTCTGTAAATGAATATGATTATTTTCCCACAACTTGATCTAATACCTGGCCACTGAACGGTGTGGGAAACAAATCATGCACACACACAAAATTCATACTCTTGATATCCACATAGAGCCAATGTATTTTGTTCCTTTCTTACTCTGGATAACTATGGGGCTAATCCATTATGCTCCTTCAATAGGGAAAATAAGTAATGCCGCAAGCATCTTGTCCACTTATTTCTTAACCTTTTCTTTAATTCTAGGGTTGAGGCAGTACGATCTATTCTTCATAGGTCTTGAGCCCGGTTTCAATTCTACTTTCATTTCTCCCATGGCCCCCTTTATTCCTTTTAGTTCCCAGAATGTTTTCGAAAACAAGTATTCATACTTTTGCAACAGACTATGTACTTCATTCATATCTTGCTCATCCCTATAGTCTCTGATAGTGGCTATCTTAGGGTTCTCTACGCTCCCTATATTGACTTTCCACAACTTTAGTGGGTGATTATAGGAGCTACAGGTGTGACTAGGTATGGTATCCTGAATCTCTCTACTGCCTTCATTTTATTTAATGTCTAAGTTTCTAAGTTCTTCTAAACTGTCAGAGTTTTCTAGGTCTCTCTCAACTTTACAACAAGGTACAAATATCTTATCAATTTTAAGACTCAGAATAGAATGAAGAAAGTGAACATGGTCATTACATATTACTGGACTTTATCTCTTTTTACAAATGTCGGTAAAAAACATTTCCCTGATTCTTTGAAGGACAATGATGAGATCAGGATACTTAATTTTAAAGGTGGAATTCTTGCAAAAATGTTCTTGTAAGATCTGCCAAAAGTTCGTTTGTCTTCTGGTCTCCTCATGTATATACCAGGCCCTTGGAATAGCCCCCAACAAATGGAAAAATATCTGGACCCATAGGTGAGAGGGCACCTCTGCAACTCTCCACTGCTTTAAGAACTGTTCAATATGCATCCGAGGGTCATATCATCTGTCGAACAGTTGTGCATCTTGGAAATATATCTTCATTTCTTCTTCCAATCGATCCCTTCCCTAGAATCGACATCCGATGGATTTTTTTGCATCCTCCCACTCTATAATCTAGGCTTTATGGGTGGCCCACCATCTAGCAGGGGTATCTTGCAAGGCTACGTCAAGGACAAAGAACCTTTGTTCCTCCTCTATCGTTTCTTCCATGATGGAGAGAAATATGCATAGCTCTGAGGTACCATTGTATGTAGGGGGTTCTCTGACCTTAATTCCAATCCATCTTATTTCTCTGATAGTTTCACATCACCTTGATAATCTCTCATATGAACCTTGTTTCCAACTGTCAAACATTTCTTCTAAATCCTCACGAGAAGTCTGCATGCTTCTCCAACTTACTGATCCATCTGCAGTAGGATTTATGTAATCTAGTCTCGTGCCTGTTGTGATGGTGTGTAATTGGTCAAGGGCCTCTGACTCCATATTATGGTCCATTAGATCAATATATCTAGGCCCTAGAAAAGGATCTAAGGGTTGAACTACTTTTATCCCATCTACTTCAAACGTCATGGTGTCCCTCTTTAGATCAATGATAACATAGTTTTCATATGCCCAAGCAATCTTGAGTAGAGAAGGTTAGGGGTCCTTATCTCCCATGATTTCAATAACCTCAAAATTAGTTGTGGTCTTAACTCCCGCAACATCTATTTCCACATTTTCCATCTTTCCTACTGGGAAGATGCAGTACTGATTTGCCATTCTCAACTGGATGGGGGGAAATACTAACTGAGGTTTTCCCAAAGCTTACTAGGTATTTTTGGGTAGGATGTTAACATATGATCCCAAATCTAGCATGACATCCTTATTTCAAACTCATCTAGCTTGACTTCTAACCTAAATCTAATAAATTATTTTTAACTTCTTATAATTTAATTTTAAATTAGACATGTGAAATCATCTTGAAGAACCCCAATAAAAAAACACTGCAACCATGTAATAATAGTAAGGTAATATTGTATGTTGAATCAAATCATTAGTGCCGTATTTACAATGTGTTTCTTTGAGAACCCTCCCATCAAGAATGAGTTGGAACTCTCTAAAATAATGGTGATGGAATATTGTGCAAATATGATAACACTTTTATGAAATTTTATTTTTTACTAGAGACACAAGGATAACACAAGAACAATGCTAAAACTTTGACTTAATGATGCTACAACTATGCTTATGATGCATGTTCATTACAATGTTTAGACTAACTCACATTTGACACATTCAATGTAAGATTGACACACATCCAAACATAGACCAACAAAAACATGATGCAATGAAATAAATTTGTTTTTTAATTCTTTTGGCATTGTATCATGACACCAAATTGACACACACACAATGCAACTACGATGTAAATATGATCCCGGGAATGATGCATAGACATGCACTAGGAAAAGAAACCAAGTCATGGTTGTGAGGGTTATAATGTTACAAAAATGCAAATATATAAGCATGAATTGTAGTATTTCATGTAAAATGCCTCAAGGTATACTAAATGAATATCCTCAATAATGTTCAATTAACGTTTAATTATTTATTATTTTTGGACTAATCAAATGAATCATGTTTTTTGTTCAATTTAGTATCCTCCACACCCTACTATAAATACACTACAATGAACAATGGCACCCACAATTCCATGGTAATTGTATTATCCAACATCTCAAGAACAAAAATTGTCATCATGCCAAAACCAAATACAATAATGGCCAATGTAATAATAAGCTTGGAGACCATGACAAAATTGGCAACCTAAAGAATGAATCATCTTATCGCCTATGCAAAATAATGCTAATCAGCCATCCTCTAAACAACAATTTTTTTCCTACTCAACGTGCACTAAACCACAACAATAAATTAATTCAAATGATATATAATAAGGAGATGGTAAATTACACAACTTACTGATCAAGTTTAATAGAAAATTATGAACTCTACCTTCTCTTGAGAAGGATTACAGAAGACCCCTCACTATCAATTATCACTAATCAAGGTGAGGAAGAACAAATGTGAAAATCACCTCTTACATAACCGGACCAAGTAAAAAAACCTTTGAACAAGAAAAATAATTTGATCTACCTTTTCCAAAAGATTAGACCAACCAAAATAGTACAACCCTGTCCCTAATTTGACTTCCTTTGAGAATTGTAAAATCATTATGCCAATATTTTCTTATTCCAATCCACAATGATGTATCCATTTACAAAAAGGTTTTATGTTTATTATGCCTCATGATAATAAGAAGAATATACAAAATCCTCAAACTATCCAAGTAGTAGGTCAAATTGTTGATCCCACGCTTATAAAACTCATCACTTCTAAATACTTGGACCCAAGCAACCTTGTAGTGGATCTGCACGTATGAATAACATTAATACAAAATAATTTGATTGATTTACGGGAAATGATTAACATAATGACAAAACAAACAATGGACAAGATATACTTGCATGAGGTAATAAAAAAACACTGCAACCATGTAATAATAGTAAGGTAATATTGTATGTTGAATCGAATCATTAGTACCATATTTACAATGTGTTGCTAGCCTCCCTGGCACCCTATCTGCTGAAATTTACAAGAAATTTCACTTCCCACCTATCATTCATATTAATTATTAATAATTTATTTTTCGAGTGAGAAGGCAAAAGAGTAGGTCTAATGGGAAAATTGTTCAGACAACTAGTGTTATATGATCAATTTTCTTTATGAACAAATCTCACATATTACTTGATTTTATTTTATTTACAAATCTCACAAATTTATTGATTTAATATCCATTTCCCACCTTCACTAAATTATTACATTATAATATGTGGTGTTGGAAAGAAGTCTCCTTCACTCCTCAAACAACTAAGAACTCTCCTTCCTCATCATAATCGATTATCAGGAAGCCTCCTTACTAACTTAGGACACTATAAAAATGTGCAATTGCTTGATTTGTCTCACAATGCATTCATAAGAAACATACCACAAAAAATTGTTAAACTTTCTAATCTACACTTCTATTTGAATTTTTCATGGAATTTATTATAAGTTTCCTTGTCTATGGAGATTGGTAAAATTACAATGCCTCAAGATATAAACATTTTCTCCAATTATTGAACTTATCTAGAAATGTCTTCCAAGGCTATATTCTACATTCACTTGGAAATTTACAAAGTCTCATGAACCTAGATCTCTCTTCTAACTCCTTAACACCAATAACTCTCAAGAAGTTGAAAATTCTTCAGTGTTTGAATTTGTATTTTAACAATATCATAGGGGGGATTTCAAAAGGAGGATTTTTCACAAATCAAACAATTTTCATGTCCTTAATTGGAGATCGTAGCTTTTGTGGACCATAAGAATTATGGTTACTTGCATGTCCATCAGTAAGATGTCATTTTTCATTTGTGAAAAGAGTACTATCACTAGTGAGCAGAGTTATTTCTTTTATACTATGCTATCTACTTTTGGGATTCTTCGAAAAAAGAATATCATATACAAAAATTTGATTCCTTGCAAGCCATTTTCTGAAAGTTTGATCCAGATTTATGAGTGGAACAAAATGAAACACATATATATAACATTAACACATATATAGAGACACAAATAACAAAGATACAATAAAACCTAACTTCTATTCAATAAATAAATTTTTTGAAACTGTAAAATGCAGAATGAAACAATTTTGCTCGAATGATGGTAGTTAATCTTTTAGAAGAGATGTGGTGGCTACGTGCATTCGCCTGAGAGAATTACAATGCGGCCTCGAGGAATTTTTAGCATCAAGAAGTAACCATAAAAACCTAGACATCCAAAAACATAACCCTAGGAGATGGAGCGCTAAAATTCATGTGGGCCCCGATGGGGTAAGTTGGTACATCAACTTCCCGGGGTTGTAACTTTTTCATATGATCTCCATTTTAGGTGCACGATAGTTGACGCAACCTGCCCCACACGGACAGTCGCCTCACCAGGATCTTCTCTTTCACTGGCCCAAAGAGTCGACGCTCTTCCAACTCCCTCGGGAGTTCTCTTACCCACAGTCTTCTCGGCTGTTCTCCCTTCGTGCTTCGGGAGATTGGGTTTCGTGGAATCGCGAACCTTGTGTGTATTCCTCGTGCACTATGAAACTCCGAACCCCGAGTCCCGATGTCAACGGTCAACTCTTCAGAGTATCGGGAATTATCCCTATCAGAAAATCGGTAGAGGAGAGGCAGCGACTCGCTTACCTTGCAAATCCCCGAATGCCGATGCGTGATGCCATGTGACTATGCCACCTGTCCTCCACTCCCTCCCGGGGACCCACACGCCACATCACCTCGGGTTTTCGCGGATCGCGAATGCACAACACAATTCACTCTGAGGTTGAAACCCCGAGTGCCGAAACCCCGAGATACTGAGATCTCCTTCCACCTGTCCCTCCGGTGACCAATGGTTCCGATTAAATCGGGAAATCGCAACTCGCGATTTCGACGTGCATGTAACCCTTGCACTCGTCAACCCCGATATGCCAATATTGAGTTGGTAGCCGGCCTCCTTCGTACGCCAAGCTCCCTCTTGGTTCGAATCTCTCCCAAGTCGGTTCCTACAGCCTGAAGCGAAGAATTCTCCCTCCTGAGCTAAATTCTTCCTCTCTCTTCTTCAGAGATCTTTCGAGCACCCTGCTCGCGCTGGACTCTCAACCACTCTCCAAGTGTTGAAGTCTCCCAAGCTCTGTGCACCCTCAATCACAATGAACTGGGTTCTTTCACGCCCCAGAATTACTACTGAGAATCCAAGTCGACTTGCACTCACCTACACGGCTCGAATAGTTGAACTCAATCTGAGCATTCGAGAACAAGAGTTTAACTATTTAGCCTCCTCAACGCACTCGATGCGGAGGAATTCAACTGCACTCTATGCAAGAATCTCCTGGCTCAAACAGAGAAACAATTGAAACTCATTCTCTCATTCTCTCAGGTTTCTAACCTGATATGCAATCACATAAGCAGCATATAAAAGATAAGCATAAAGAGAAGCAAACATGCAAAAGCACAACAACAACAACACACAGAGATCAAACACGTCCATGGAGTTGAGTCAAGGTCCTTCCTATTAACTCAATCTGTACATGGAGGTTTCTCACGGCTCTCCGCTCTGTTCTTTCTTGCTCCTCTGCTAGTCTGAATAATCAATAATCCAGAATGAATACAATATACAAAGGAGGGTGTCTATACTTCCGTTTTCCCTCTCGAAAACTAAACAGTCTAATCTATGATTAATTCCTATCTACCAACATTAAAGCCAATAAATGCCTTCCTATCTATAATATCATACAAGTGCGCTTCATTACATTAACTCATTAATGTTTGGCGCAGCCAAAACTCAAGGTAATATTCAAAAAGAAGTTTGTTGGTGCTGTCCAGCTGTAGGTCCTTCACTCCGCACACTGGCTCGCTTGATTAAATGTGGATGCTCCTGCATCATACTCCTCGGCTCAAAATATTTCATGGGCTCCTGTCCATGAGCTCCTGCACGGTGTGTCCATGCTTCTGTATGACTGCCTCTGGTTCCCAACTGGCGTCCTCCACTGGGTGGTTCTTGCACTTCACCAGGTATTCAAAATACTGCTTCCGCCTGGTCTTCTTGCCTACTCTTTTATCCAGTATGCACTCCATCTGAGGTTTCTGTGCAACTGGTAATTGCTTCCGCCACTGGACCATTGGTTCTTCAGTTCCAGCTCCTGCTCCTGCATCCCTGTAAGGGTATAAATCCGATATATTGAAGATCGGAGATATCCCGATGCCCTCTGGCAACTCAAACTCATATGCGTTTTCGCCAAATTTCCTCAGAATTCTGCATGGCCCGATTTTCTTCATCTTGATCTTGTTATATGTTCCCCTCGGAAACCTTTCTTTCCTCAAGTGCGCCAGAACTATGTCTCCAACTTCAAACTGAAGTTGCCTCTTTCGCTGATCAGCTCTGCGCTTATATTCCTGATTCGATTTCTGCAGTCGCTGCTTCACCTCCGCGTGAAGTTCTTGCATTGCCTCAGCAAATTCTTCAGCCCTCGCGCTGCTAGTTTCAGCCTGTTCTGACTCCCTAAGCTCAGACACTCCTCTCGGCTGTGTTCCATACAAAATATGGAACGGATTCTTACCTGTACTCTGATTCACAAAATCGTTGTACGCAAAATCTGCCTGTGGTAGGATCTGATCCCAACTGGTGTGATGTTTCGTCACCAGACTTCTCAACAGATCTCCCAAGCTTCTGTTGACCACCTCGGTCTGTCCGTCTGTCTACGGATGGTATGCTGAACTGAATGCCAAATCAGTCCCCAACTTCTTCCATAGCGTCCTCCAAAAATGACCTATGAACTTCATGTCTCGATCCGAGACTATGCTCCTCGACAATCCATGCAATCGCACGATCTCTTTGAAAAACAAATTTGCAATGTGCGTTGCGTCACTAGTCTTATGACATGGGATAAAATGTGCCATCTTCAAAAACCTGTCTACCACAACAAAGATAGAATCAAATCCTCACTGAGTTCTCGGCAATCCCAAGACAAAGTCCATGCTAATTGCTTCCCATGGTCTCGCTGGTATGGGCAATGGCTGATATAACCCCGTGTTCTGCTTTCGGCCCTTTGCATGTTGACATATTCTGCATCTGTCAACAAATCTCTTCACATCTGCACGCATGCCTGGCCAATAATACGATTCGCTCAACTTGGCGAATGTCTTGCCATGCCCAAAGTGACCTGCTAAACCTCCACTGTGTTTTTCCTTCATCAAATTCTCTCTCATAGAGCAATCTGGAATGCACAGTTGATTGCCCTTGAACAACAATCCATCCTGGATTAGGTAGTCTATCCACGGACTCCTATCTCTGAGTACTAGATTCTCGGTTGCCTCGTATGCTTCACCGAAATCAACATCACCTGCATACATATATTTTAAATTTTCAAAAACCAGCGTTTTGATTCTGAACTCTTGCAGTAGTAAACATTTCCGACTCAAGGCATCTGCTACCTTGTTCGCAGTCCCCGAAATGTGCTTGATCACAAAGGTGAAATTCTGCATGTACTCAATCCACTTCGCATGCTTTTGGTTCAGCTTCTCCTGCTGACTCACGAACTGCAATGCGTAATTGTCACTGTACAACACAAACTCCTTGGGAATGAGATAATGTCTCCACTTCTTCAGTGCCTGTATAATGGCATAGAATTCCTTATCGTACGTGGAGTATTTCAGCTTCGCATCATCCAATTTCTCGCTGTAATATGCTACAGGCCTGTCATCCTGACTCAAGACCCCTCCAACAGCATATCCACTAGCGTCACACTTCACCTGGAAGGTCTTTTGAAAATCAAGCAGCACCAACACTGGCTGCTCTGTTATCCTTCGCTTCAACAGATTGAAGCTTCGTTCAGCCTTGGCTATCCACTGGAAATTTTTATGCCGCTTCTTCACAGTGTCCATCATCGCAGCACTGATTCCACTAAAGTTCCGAATAAATTTTCTGTAGAAGCTTGCCAATCCATGGAAGCTCCTTACCTCAAAAACATTTCTTGGCGATGGCCAATTCCTGATCACCTCAACCTTCTCAAGATCCATCTTCAATGTATTTGCCAAAATTACAAAACCCAAATAAATGAGTTCTGTCTGCATGAAGGAACATTTCTTCAAGTTAATCAGCAGCTTCTCCTGCTGTAATCTCCTCATTACAGTGGCCAAATTCCTCAAGTGTTCAGCCTTCGTCTTGCTGAATATCAATATGTCGTCCAAATACACGACCACAAACTTGCCAATGAATTCCCTCAGGACTTCATTCATCAGCCTCATGAATGTGCTTGGTGCATTTGTCAAGCCAAACGGCATGACCAACCATTCGTACAAACCCTCATTTGTTTTGAATGTTGTTTTCCATTCATCTCCCTCTCTCATTCGGATATGATGGTATCCGCTCTCGAGATCAATCTTGGAGAAGTAATTTTCCCCACTCAAGCAATCCATCAAGTCATCCATTCTCGGCAGTGGAAACCTGTACCTGATGGTAATCTTATTTATCTCCCTAGAGTCTGTACACATCCTCCAGCCTCCATCCTTCTTCGGACTTAGTACTATCAGAACAACACATGGACTAAGACTCTCCCTCACTAGTCCTTTATCCTGCAGATCCTGTACCTGCCTCTTGACTTCCTCATTCTCCTGAGGTGTCAGCCTGTATGCTGCCTTGTTCAGCAAACTTTCCTCTGGAATAAGGTCAATGTGGTGACTTATACTCCTCATCGGTGGCAATGAACGCGGTAGTTCATCCACGATGATATCAGCAAACTCCTCCAGCAGTTGTTGAACCTCCTATGGCAAGTCGTCCACTCTTGTGCTTGTCAGGACAATCCTCGGTTTCCTAACAACAAAGAACTGTGGATCTTCATCTCTCTCGATCTTTGTGAGAAGCTCTTTCCCACTCATGAGAAGAATCGTGCTGCTAACTTCCAGTTCTACCTTCTTATCCTTTAATGGCAGCAATGTGTGTGTCTCCCCATCCTTCTCTAAGGTATAGGTGTTCATCCTCCCATCATGAACAACCTTTCAGTCAAACTGCCATGGTCTTCCCAATAATACATGATAGACATCCATGGGTATAATGTCACACAAAATTTTATCTTTATATTCACCCATTTTAAATTCAACCAAGCATCGTCTCGTAAAACTTACTTGGTGTCCTTTCTACAGCCATGACACTTTGTATGGGCTGGGGTGTTTGTGCGTCTTCAGCTCCATCTTTTCCACCATCTCGGTCGCAACGAGATTATCAGTGCTTCCACTGTCCACTATGACCTTGCATTTCTAGCCCTTGGCCTTGCATGTGGTTCGGAACAATCTGCATCGCTGAGTTGTGTCTTCCACCTCTTTCTCAAGCTTCAAGAGAACTTTATGCACTATTAGTGACTTTCCACTCCCAGCGTCCTCATCCTCGACGTCATGCCTCTGCGCCTCAACGACGTGAGTATTTCCTCTGTCCACCTTCCTCTCTGGACAGTCAATGGCCTTATGTATGTCCTTCCCACATGTGAAACACATGATGATTCCACCTCGACCTCTACCTCGACCTCTGGTACAAGGAAATGCGTTGGCATCAACATATATGCCTTGTTGATCATCATGCTACCTCCTCGGCTCAGCATTTAGTTGCCTCTGCTATGAGGTTCCACCTCTTTCAGCTTTACCCTGAGGTCTCCTCCAATCCTCCTTGGGTTTCTGTGTTCTATCCTGGGCAACTGTTTTACCTCGTGGCTGGCTCCTGCCTCGCCCTCGCTGTCCCTGCTTACGGCTCAGCTTTTCTTCGGCTTTCAAAGCCATCTGGTACACATCCTCAACTATCCGGATGGTAACCATGCTCAATTCATCCTGAATATCATACCTGAGACCATTCAGATATCTTGCTACCTTTTCGTCATCACTCTCTTGGTGACCTGCTCGAATGTTGAGCCTGTAGAATTCTTCGGTGTACTCCTTCACCGTCATCAACTTCTGTCTCAGGTTCTGCATGCGCCTGAACAAAGTGATCT
>JASDQU010509638.1:48610-66171 GCA_032191745.1 Picea mariana
TCTAATGTCATGAGTATAGAACTATTCTAGATTATGCATGCTGGAAACAAAACAAACTAGCAAATCAAAACACACTTTGGTTGTCTTTCATAGAGAGGCTATCTACTCCATTATGGCACATGAAAGTATGAGATGGAGTTCTTTTGACAGATCAACTCTGCTATCTGACCTAGAAAACTAACTATGCAATCACACTTCTAAAAGGGAAATCACACATTGATCATCAAGACATAGCATGGGTAGTTCAATAGTCAATATACTGAGTATGTTGTGGTTCACAATGTGTTGTTGTGAACTTCACTAGTTCTCCTTCAAATATGTCTGACTACTACTGCCAACATTTATGTCCATGAAACAAAATCAATTTCATAAAAATAGAAACAGAGCATATGCAAAAAAAAAAAAGATCTCTAAGCAATCAAAACCTAAATCGAATTATACTGCTATCTTCTGAAAAGATCAAAGCTTCAGCTAGTCTAACATTTATACTATTGAAATCAATTGCTAACACTAATCTATAAGGATCTTGACCTTTGTTGGGTGATGGGCCCTTGCTGCTTCAACAGGTTAGGGACTGGAGTCTACAGTAATATTTTTTTCAATCCACACATTCCTCTTACTCAAATTTCAAAACATAGAATTAAACTATGCTAACAACTCAACTCACATTCATTCATAAATGATCAAGACCTGGAAATAAATGACATCCTTCTATTAAACTTCAACTCAAAATCTGTTCTGCAATATGTAACACTGCTTCACATATCATGTTATGCTAACTCTCTACTACCTCCACCATCCTTGCCATGACTATTTAAACAGTCTTAGTCGTGAAACACAAGGAGGTGAAATATTTAGCAGATCAGTCAATTGTCAAATTTATATATTCGGTTACATATTTTAAGATTCATCCTCATGACACGAAGTGTATGAGGATGAAGAAATAAACAAACTAGCTTAACATAACCTTGCTAGAGCTTTGATAATTCAACAAACATCCAACAATTATCTTGGGCATGATCTGGAGCTAAACTTGGTATATTCTTCTTCTTGTATTGGTACCAGATCGTGACAAGTGAGATTCAGTAAATGGTACCAGATCCGAACAATATGCAAGTGGTTGGTACCACACTAGAACAGTCTACGGCCATTGGTACCAAATCGCGACAGTGGATGGTTCAGTACCGGATCTGAATGGAAGGTGCGCTTGGTACCGGATTCAGACAATGGAAATCTAGCATATAAGTACCAGATGGCTGAGCTAATACAGAAATGCTAGACTCATCTATTGCAATTTAAAACATTAGTACATGAAACATTTAGTCTCCTAGCTCAATAAACCACAAAATTCACGAATTCAATTATACGTTACCTTATGACCTTATTGATGGCTAATGGTAGTGTTCTTTGTCATTTATCCAAGCTTAGGTAAGACAAAAAGGTATAGATGAGGAGTATAATAGGGTAGTGGGGATGTCAATTTAGAGGCTCAACATCCACCATAAGAACACTTTACTGTTTCATTTTGGCGCAACCTTCCCCTACTCCTCGGAGAACGATCGCTCGCACCAGGACCTTCTCTGACTTTGGCCCGAAGAGCTAATATGCCCTTCAAATCCCTCTTCGAAAGTTATTTACCCACATCAACTCTCCACTGATCTCCCTTCCAAATCGGGAAATCGGAATTCACAGTTTCGCGAATTCTGTAGTCGCGTGCTTCTCACCTCACGATTCCCCGAAGTTTGATACGAGTCAGCGTTGACTCCCCTCTGCTATCGGAACTTCTCCCTGTCGGGAAATCGCTACTCACGATGTCGACAAATTGAAGTGTCGAACTCCGAACCCCGATGGCCCGATTTTCCGAGACACGTGTGGACTTGACTCCTTGACCCTTTATCCTTTCTATCGGGACTTTGAAACTCGCGGGGTCGCGAGTCTTGACATTGATGAACTCGGGACTTACTTTTCCCCGAACTCTGATACAGTGCCACTTGTACTCCAATAATCCCCCGTGGTCCCACAATACCATGTCACCTCGGGATATCGCGTATCGCGAATCCAACCTACGAGTGTTCTCTGCTGTCGAGAACCCCGATTCTTAGGGATCCTTCGACATGCGTCCCTAAGATCAACGATTATGATTTTGTCGGGATATCGTGGATCGCGATATCGCCACTTCTTCTCCACCTCCTTGGTACTCCAACTCGCGATATGTCGATATGCAATGGCCCGTGAAGATCTGATGGTCCCTATGAACCCAGATCGATGGCGCTGCTTCCTCCTGGTTTCAAACCTTTGAATGTTCACGCTTTAAACTCCTTGCAGCTTTGCAAGATCTGATGGCCCTCGGGATTTCGTGGAATCTCTCCAGGAGATTTCAACCGATTGTCCCTCCGTTGATAGTTCTTGCGAAATGAATTGAACGCTCCCTCTGCGAAACTTGTCCAACCACTCGTCAACCTGTAGAGCTGCTATCGAGATTTCCACAACACCCTGCAATTCTCCTTCAGTGAACTATAGGCCTATCCCTCCTGAGCTTTCCCTTGCTTCACAAACCTTTATGAGGGCTTGTTGCACGCACTCCTAGCGGCAGATCTTCGAACACGACTAAGTGTTGAAGCTTCCTCGACTCTGCGCGTTCCTCTGCAACAACAGTCCTAATTCCCTTTCCTCGGAATCGCAACCCTAAGTCTTCTCTATCGTGCGCACACCTTGCACGGCTTTGGTGCAAAATCTGCACTCTTGAGAGCTTAGAACAAAAGTTATCTCTATCTGAACCCTGCAGTCACGCACTCCTTGCGGACAAATTCCACTACACTCCTTGCAGGAATCTCTGGTCCAGAATAGAGAAATAATTGAAACTGACTTCTTACCCTCACATATTTCAATTCAACTATGAAATCACATACACAACATATCAAAGAAAATGTATGACCAGAAAGCAAACATTCATGAGAGCATAAACAACATACACAGAGAAACAACACCAGCCATGAAATTGAATCAGAGACTCTCTTCTATTAATTCAATAACCTCTGTACATGGGTGTTCTTCACAAATTCTTTGCTTTCTCTTCTCTTCTTTCTCTTGAATGAATGATAATAATACAAATATACAAAGGAGGGTGTCTATATCTCGTTTCCCCCTCGAAAACTAAAACTGTCTAATCTAGACTTAAAAATCTATCTACCTGCATTAAATCTATTAAATGCCTTCCTATCTACCGAGGACATGAGCTTAAAGCCTCAAGGTCCCCTTTATAATACAAGTGTGCTTCTTTATGAATGACTTAAATAAAGAGCAGCGCAACAACTCCCAAGTATTTCAAAATGTGTGCTGGCGTTGTCCAGTTGTTTCCTCTCAATGTGTTGGCTCGCTTGATGTGTCGTGGATGATCCTGCATCATACTCCTCGGCTTGAAAAGTTTCATGGGCTCCTGTCCATGAGCTCCTGCACGGTATGTCCATGCCTCTGTATTACTGCTTCTGTCTCCCAGCTGGCGTCTTCCACTGGGTGATTCTTCCATTTTACCAGGTATTCAAAATACTGCTTCCACCTGGTCTTCTTTCCCATTCATTTGTCCAGTATGCACTCCATCTGCGGCTTCTGTGCAACTAGTAATTTCTTCTACCACTGGATCACTGGTTCCTCTATTCCAGTTTCTGCTTCTCCAGCCCTGTATGGGTATAAATCCGAAACATTGAATATCAGAGATATCCCGATGCCATTCGGAAACTCAATCTCATATGCATTTTCTCCGAATTTCTTTAGGACTCTGCAGGGCTCGATATTTTTCATCTTTAGCTTGTTATATGTTCCCCTTGGGAACCTTTCCTTCCTTAAGTGCACCAAAACTAGATCACCAACTTTGAACTGAAGTTGTCTCTTCCGTTGATCGGCTCTGCGCTTGTACTCTTGATTTGTGTCCTGCAATCGTTGCTTCACCTGACTGTGAAGTTCCTTCATCGCCTCAGCAAACTCCTCTGCGCTTGCACTGCTATTCATAGTCTGTTCTAACTCCTTGAGTTCAGAAACTCCCCTCAGTTGTGTCCCATACACAATCTGGAATGGGATTTTTCCTGTACTCCGATTCACAGAATCATTGTACGCAAATTCTGCTTGTGGCAATATGTTGTCCCAGCTGCTATGGTGCTCCGTCACCAAAATCCTTAGCAAGTATCCAAGACTTCTATTGACCACTTCAGTCTATCCATCTGTCTGTGGATGGTAAGATGAACTAAAAGCCAAATTAGTCCCTAGATTCTTCCATAGCGTCCTCCAAAAATGACCTATGAATTTGGTATCCCTGTCCAAGACTATGCTTCTCGACAATCCATGAAGTCTCACAATCTCTTTGAAAAACAAGTTCGCAATGTGTGTCGCATCACTGGTCTTCTGACATGAGATAAATAGTGTCATTTTCGAAAACCTGTCTACCACAAAAAAGATGGAATTAACCCCTCTCCGCGTCCTCGGCAATCCCAACACAAAATCCATGCTAATTGCCTCCCACGACCTCTCCGGTATGGGCAATGGCTGATAAAAACCGGCATTCTTCTTTCTCCCTTTTGAATGATGACAAATTTGACACCTGTCAACAAACCTTTTGACATCTACTCGCATGCTTGGCCAAGAATATGATTCGCTTAGCTTTGCAAATGTTTTGTCATGACCAAAGTGACCTGCTAAGCCCCCGCTGTGCTTTTCCTTTAGCAGATTCTCCCTCATGGAGCAATTTGGAATGCACAGTTGATTGCCTCTAAACAGCAATCCCTCCTGGATCATGTAGTCTATCCATGGGCTCCGATCTCTGAGAACGGGATTTTCAGCTACCTCATATGCTTCTCTGAAGTCTGCATCTCCTGCGTACATGTCCTTTAGATTTTCAAAACCCAAGGTTTTGATTCTGAATTCCTGCAACAGCAAACATTTCCTTCTCAAAGCATCAGCCACTTTGTTAGCAGTTCCTGAAATGTGTTTGATCACAAATGTGAAATTCTGCATATATTCTACCCATTTTTCATGCTTCTGGTTCAACTTCTCTTGTTGACTTATGAACTGTAATGCATGATTATCGATGTATAGAACAAATTCCTTTGGGATCAAATAATGCCTCCACTTCTTCAACGCCTGTATGATAGCATAAAACTCTTTATCATACGTTGAATACTTCACCTTAGCTTCATCCATCTTCTCGTTGAAATATGCCACTAGCCTATCCTCCTGACTTAAGACCGCTCCTATAGCATATCCACTGGCATCACATTTCACCTTAAATGTCTTCTGGAAATCTGGCAACACCAGAATTGGTTGCTCTGTGATCTCCCTCTTCAATAGATTGAAGCTTTTCTCAGCTTCCACTATCCAGTGAAAAATTTTATGCCGCTTCTTCACGGTGTCCATCATTGCAGCGCTAATTCCACTGAAATTTCTAATGAATTTTCGGTAGAAACTAGCCAATCCATGGAAGCTCCTCACCTCAAAAATATTTCTGGGTGATGGCCAATTCTTAATCACTTCCACCTTCTCAGGATCCATCTTCAACTCATTCACCGATATAAAAAAAACCAATTAAATGAGCTCTGTCTTCATGAAGGAACACTTCTTCATGTTGACCAACAACTTCTCCTGATGTAGCTTTCTCATTACAATGGCCAAATGATTCAAATGTTTAGCCTTCATCTTACTGTAGATCAATATATCATCCAGATATACGACGAAAATTTTTCCGATGAATTCCCGCAGGACTTCATTCATCAGTCTCATGAATGTGCTCGGCGCGTTCGTCAAGCCAAATGGCATGACCAACCATTCGTACAAACCTTCGTTTGTTTTGAATGTTGTTTTCCATTCATCCCCCTCTCTCATGCGAATTTGATGATATTCTCTCTTGAGATCAATCTTCGAAAAGTAATTTTCCCCACTCAGGAAATCCATCATATCATCCATTCTCGGTAGTGGAAATTTGTACCTGATGGTGATTTTATTTATCGCTCTGGAGTCAGTGCACATCCTCCAACCTCCATCTTTCTTTGGACTAAGCACCGTTGGAACAACACACAAACTCAGGCTCTCCCTGACCAGTCCTTTATCCAGTAGCTCCTGTACCTGCCTCTTGACCTCCTCATTCTCTTGAGGCATCAACCTATATGCAAACTTATTCGGTAAACTTGCTCCTGGTATGAGGTTGATGTGATGACTCACACTTCTCATCGGTGGAAATGAACGGGGTAGTTCGTCCATGATGATGTCAGCGAACTCTCCCAACAGTTCCTGAATCTCATCTGGTAGGTCGTCCACTCTTGTGCTAGTCAGGACAATTCTCAGTTTCCTGACCACAAAGAATTGTGGATATTCCTTCTTCTCCATATCTGTGAGAAGCTCCTTCCCACTCATGAGAAGTATGGTACTGCTCACATCCGGTTTCATCTCCTTGTCCTTTATCGGAAGCAATTTGTGTGTCTTCCCATCCTTCTCTAAGGTGTATGTGTTCATCCTTCCATCATGAATCACATTTCTATCATATTTCCATGGTCTACCCAGCAATACGTGACAGACATCCATGGGAATGACATCACATAGGACCTTATCCTTATATTCACCCATTTTGAAATCAACTAAAAATTGTTTAGTGACACTCACCTGATGTCCCTTCTGCAGCCATGATACTTTGTATGGACTCGGGTGATTAGTCATCTCCAGCTCCAGCTTTTCCACCATCTTGGTCGAAACGAGATTGTCGGTGCTTCCGCTGTCCACAATGACCTTGCATTTCCAACCCTTGGTTTTGCACGTGGTCCTGAACAGTCTGGTTCTATGAACTGTATCTTCCACCTCTTTCTCAGGTGTCAAAATAACTTTATGCACCGTCAGTGACCTCCCACTTTCGATGTCTTCATTCTCAACATTACGCCTCTGCGCCTTAGTGACGTGAGCTTCTCCTGCATCCTTCTTCTTCTCTGGACACTCGAATGACTTGTGCCCATTCTGTCCACATGTAAAACATGTGATCACTCCTCCTCTTCCCCTACCTCAACCTCTAGTATGAGGAAGAGTGTTTGCATCAGCATATCTTCCACCCTGCTCTGTATGTTGTCTCCTCGACTCAACATATTGTTGTCCTCACTGCGAGGTTCCACCTCTCTCAATCTGACCCTGAGGTTTCTTCCATTCCTCTTTGGGCTTCTGAATCCTTTCTTGGGCAATTGCCTTGCCTCTGGGCTGACTTCTGCCTCGCCCTCACTGACCTTGCTTTCGGCTCATCTTCTCTTCGGCTTTCAGAGCCAATTGGTAAGCATCTTCAACAGTCCTAATAGTTTCCATGCTTAATTCATCTTGAATGTCATATCTCCGACCATTCAGGTATCTAGCAACCTTCTCATCATCGCTCTCCTGATGACTTGCTCTGATGTTGATCTTGTAAAATTCCTTAGTGTATTCCTTCACCATCATCAACTTCTGTCTCAGGTTCTGCATTCGCCTGAACATTGTGATCTGATAATCTCTGGGGATGAACTTCACCTTCATCTTCGCGATCATCCTATCCCAGCTCTTAATCTTTTATTTTCCTTTGGAATGTCTATCTGCCTGTAGCTCATCCCACCATAAGGTTGCATGTCCTTTCAACTTAGTAACAACATGCCTTACCTTTTTATCCTCTTCGATATCTTCATAGTCGAAGTAGGTATCAATAGCTCTGATTCAGTCTAGCAACTCTTATGCATCCAGACTTCCCTCATAAGCTGGAATATCCATTTTAGTCTTGGAACTCATTTGGGCGATAGCTTTAATCAATCGCTTGGTCGATGCATCCTCTGTTGTGACCTCTTCTTCATGTCCAGCTTCCTCTTCAACCTCGGAATCGCTGAACTCTCCAGCGCCGACTCTGCGTCTCTGTGTTGTCTCCATCTCCTCAAGCCTTGCTCGGAGATCTCGCATCTACCGCTCCATTTCTTGATTTCCTGTTGGCCTTCCTCTTCTTCGCACCTCCCTGTCTTCGAGATCTGGTGACTGCCTTTCTCTTCTTGGCGGTATGATGTCTTCTCTTCTCTACTACAGAAAGCAAAGAAACTCCCCCGACTCTGATACCACTCTGGCGCAACCTTCCCTCGCTCCTCGTAGAATGATCGCTCGCATCAAGACTGTCTCTGACATTGGCCCGAAGACCTAATATGCCCTTCAACTCCCTCTTTGGAAGTTCTTTACCCACAACAACTCTCCACTGATCTCCCTTCCAAATTGGGAAATCGGAATTCGCGGTTTCACAAATTCTGTAGTCGCGTGCTTCTCACCTCATGATTCCCCGAAGTCCGATACGAGTCAACGTTGACTCCCCTCCGCTATCGAAACTTCTCCCTGTCGGCAAATCTCTACTCACGATGTCGACAAATTGAAATGCTGAACTTCGAACCCCGATGGCCCGATTTTTCGAGACATGTGTGGACTTGACTCCTTCACCCTCTATCCTTTCTATTGGGACTTCGGAACTCGCGGGGTTGCGAGTCCTGACATTGATGAACTCAGAACTTACTTTTCCCTGAACTCCGATATAACGCCACCTATACTCCACTAATCCCCCGTGGTCCCACAATACCACGTCACCTTGGGATATCGCGTATCGCGAATCCAACCTACGAGTGTTCTCTGCTGTCGAGAACCCCGATTCTCCGAACCCCGATTCTTAGGGATCCTTCGACACGCGTCCCTAAGATCAACGGTTATGATTTTTTCGGGATATCGTGGATCGTGATATCGCCACTTCTGCTCCACCTCCTTGGTACTCCAACTCGTGATATGTCGATATGCAATGGCCCGTGTAGATCTGATGGTCCCTATGAACCTAGATTGACGGCGCTACTTCCTCCTGGTTTCAAACCTTTGAATGTTCACACTTTAAACTCCTTGCAGCTTTGCAAGATTTGATGGCCCTCAGGATTTCATGGAATCTCTCCAAGATATTTCAACCGATCGTCCCTCCATTGATACTTCTTGCGAAATGAATTGAACGCTCCCTCTGCGAAACTTGTCCAACCACTCGTCAACCTGTAGAGTTTCTATCGAGATTTCCACAACACCCTGCAATTCTCCTTCAGTGAACTGTAGGCCTATCCCTCCTGAGCTTTCCCTTGCTTCACAAACCGTTATGAGGGCTTGTTGCATGCACTCCTAGCGACAGATCTTCGAACACGACTAAGTGTTGAAGATTCCTCGACTCTGCGCGTTCCTCTGCGACAACAGTCCTAATTCCCTTTCCTCAAAATTGCAACCCTGAGTCTTCTCTAGCCCGCGCACACCTTGCATGGCTTTGGTGCAAAATCTGCACTCTTGAGAGCTTAGAACAAAATTTATCTCTATCTGAACCCTGTATTCACGCACTCCTTGCGGACAAATTCCACTGCACTCCTTGCAGGAATCTCTGGTCCAGAATAGAGAAACAATTGAAACTAATTTCTTACCCTCACAGATTTCAATTCAACTATGAAATCACATACACAACATATCAAAGCAAATGTATGACCAGAAAGCAAACATTCATGAGAGCATAAGCAACATACACAGAGAAACAACACCAGCCATGAAATTGAATCAAAGACTCTCTTCTATTAATTCAATAACCTTTGTACATGGGTGTTCTTCACAAATTCTCTGCTTTCTCTTCTCTTCTTTCTCTTGAATGAATGATAATAATACAAAGATATAAAGGAGGGTGTCTATATCCCGTTTCCCCCTCGAAAACTAAAACTGTCTAATCTAGACTTAAAAATCTATCTACCTGCATTAAATCTATTAAATGCCTTCCTATCTACTGAGGACATGAGCTTAAAGCCTCAAGGTCCTCTTTATAATACAAGTGTGCTTATTTATGAATGACTTAAATAAAGAGCAGTGCAACAACTCCCAAGTATTTCAAAATGTGTGATGGCGCTGTCCAGTTGTTTCCTCTCAATGTGCTGGCTTGCTTGATGTGTCGTGGATGCTCCTGCATCACATTTCCTTATCTATTGTAAATTAATTGGTTCAAGATTGTTCACAACCATTCATATGTAGTCTTTAAAATCATAATCATGTTTCCTTTTATAATGGCAACATAGCATCCCTGCTCATTTACCTTTTCATCAATGAGTACTAGATTTTCATGAGGAAAAAGGGAATACATCCCCCTCAAACTACTATTTCATCAAGACAAATCCAACCCTTTCATTATGGGGTCAACCATGCATCCATGTAATTATTTAGATCTGGAAAGTACAAATCTTGCCTCGCATTTCACTTATTCTGACATTCATATCACACCTTTAAGAATGTATATGTACATTTACATATACACAGGTGCATCACTTGCACCTTTTTACCTCAGTGCAATACTCAACACCATGTTTCCCTCTCTATTGAGAGTTTACAATCATTCACATGGAAAGTCTCACAGAAATATTCATAACTATGTTTCCCTTTCCATATGAAAACAACCATCACGATAAAACTCTTTCCTAAACTTTTATAAAAGTATGCAACGACCAAGAAATACAATTTGGGCAATTTCAACAGTGCCCCATGAAACATGACAACTTATCAAGCTTCTCTTCATGCCTCGGACCATTCTTGGTCAACAAACATTTTTATCAAGGGAATCCTTTTTCCAGATTCCCTCTCACTACAACTTAAGCACACCAAGCCATATTTTTATGGCTACCATCCACCTCTAGATGTCAGTCTGACCCATTGGTCATCTAGAAATGCCCACGCATTTCCTTTACTCCATTCAGAATCAACAATTCATTAACCCTTATACTTTATTCTCATAGGGTAATATGATCAATATGATCAACATTTTACTTAAGCTATTATACCTAGATCATCATTAACCATATGATACATGTCATCACCATATTTTACATCCAATAACAAACTATAATAAGCCTATATGCATGTTATACACATGCTAAATATTTTCCATATGCATTCTGACATATCCTCGTGCCCCAAACATTTTACCCATGCTTACAGTGCAGATGCATTCCAGTTGTCTACTATTTTTATTCGCATGCACATACATGTCCTTAGAATAATAGGTATACACATTCTCTTATTATATCTGTGAGCATCATAAACTTGTTCATGTGTTCATATCTCTTTACCTCTCTGAAGAGGTTTAGCAACAGTCCACAAGACTCCTTTTTAATTGCTTAACTAGGTTATTCTCCAACAACCATTTTCTTTATTCACTATAGGTCAAATAAAACTGACCTTACAAATTTTCCATCAGTCCTCTGATCATGAGGGAGCATACAAATATACATGGTTTAATATTTTATTAAACTAGTAATTATTACTGCTACGGATTCTATCAATCCATACCAATTTCCTTTAAGCACAAGGAAATTTTCCATAAGGATATTAACCATTATATAATCAGCCATCTTAATTACAAGATACTTTGTCTACCCTAGTAGATAGACATTATTATACTTAACAAAATATCATGTCCCTTGTCTAGACTTATACAGCTTCATAGCAGAATTTCTGCCACCTCTGCCATTTTCATTCAGGTTTTACCAATAATACATATCAACATATTTCTACTCCCATAAGAGTAGCCATCACTTTGACAGAGTGATAATATAATTTCCCCTTGCTATAATTTAGTTAGGGTTTCCAAGGTATAATTTCAATATCTTCTCCTTGGGAAGTTAATGCAAATAACAAACAATCCTTTAAAGGTATCAAAACCTTTCAACATGATCACCTAATTCTTGATATACAAGTCTTATGATTAATCACCATCCCACCCAGGACTAGTGTTGTATCCTTCTCTGATAGATAGGGTAGGGTAGAAATACCTTCCCCTTAAAAGTAATTTAATAAGAATTTTATTTGACTCTTTCAAGATCCCAAGCACACCAAGTGTTGTTTCCTGCTATGATACTAGTTTGTAATATACCCAACCCCTTGAGTACCTTTTTAAGGGATGGGGTGTTAAATTTTTTCTTCTCTTAACAACCTTAAATCTTCTTTATCTAGCTCCATCCTATTTTTCTCATCAATATCTTTCCAAGGTAGGTAATTTCAATCAAAAATAAGCTCTGGAATGAAAGCTATGACCTCCTAAAGTTATTGGTTTACATAGAAAACATTGCTCTTACTATCACGTGGCATCCACGTGAAATTTCGTTGTCCATGCCAACTGACATGGAAACACCTGGGTCCTGATGTGGAACTAGCCTAGCCTGCCATGGTGGAACCCCACTCAACACTTCATCTTATTAGTAATGGACATTTGTCATCTTAATGACGTCATAGATGCCTTGTTGTATTCACAAACTAGCAGGCAGTGGTCTTGCAAAATCATGGTCTATATTCATACTTTTCATGAACCTACCACCAAAACTTAACTTATTTTTCATTCGTGGACTCATGAACTCATGGACACATAATTATATGCCTCCCATTCGTAAGTCCGTCCAAGAAGTATCAACACTTAACCACTTTTCCACCTACGTGGACTGGTGGATGTACAATTTTGTACCTTCCCTTCATAATTTCATCCGAGAAGTCTCAACACTTAACCATTTTTCCATCTGCGTGGACTTACGAAATCGCAGACGTATAATTTTGTACCTCCCCTTCATAAGTCTATCTGAGAAGTCTCAACACTTAACCATTTTTCCATCTACACAGACTAGAGGACTCGCGAACGTACAATTATGTACCTCCCCTCCATAAGTCTATCCGAGAAGTCTCAAAAATTATATTATTCGATGATTTTGTCAAGTTCACGGGTTGGCAGACTCACGAACTCATCTGAGTCCCTTCCTCTCTTCTAACACTCAACACTTATATTATTTTGTGATTTTGTCGGGCTCACAGATTGGCAGAATTGCAGACCCATTCATCTCACCTTTCCAACCCTTAAAATCGACAGGGACCCAATCCCTATTACCTCGACCAATTCCAAGCCTCCACATGGCTTCCTCGTACACCTAGGCTCTTTTAGTTAATGTGAAATCAACATAAATTTAGCATGATGTCATCCTTCCTCTCGCCAATGTCTAAGAGCTTCCACATTGATTAATGACCAACATCACATCCCAAATGTACTCCGATCGACGGTCAAGATCTTTCAAAATTTTGGTCTGACATTCAAGGATAAAACATAGGTCTAAGACATAGTTCACCCAAGGGGCCCTCATTATGGCCCATCGGCCAATTACTTATTTCCATTCATAGGCTGACACCTATCAACTTCTGGACACATTGGCATTCCAGGTGAACATGGTACATCATGCTGACATTACCTCTCCTCCAAATATCTCTTAAATAAGACCAAAATGATATATGAAAGAGGTTAATTCTGGGTTAATCCCCTATTAACGGTCCATATTAACTCAATTACATTCTCTACATGAATGGTAACCTACTTCAATGAAGGGTCTGGATATATTCACTCTGTCAATCCAACAGCTATGATTCCTTCGAGCTCAAATCACGATTTTTTATTTGGGCTCTTTCCCTTATCCAAAACATGCACAAGCCTGTCATCTAGCACTCAAAAGAAGGTTCGAGGTCCTGTGACCCCATCCATTTATCAAAGGGGAAGAAAATATAGTGTATTTCTTTCTCTAGCCTCTCATACATAGCATGACCAACAATTCCCTTTGACTGTGAAGGCGAGTTATATCACCTTCTTGGGCCCATTACCTTACATTCAACTATTAACTTATAATCCTAGTTTCCATTCATGGATTTCCCATCACAACGATGGATTTCCCATCATGAAAATGGATATATATATATATTGAGCACATGGGAACCATAAAATTAATTTCATTCTTTTTATCTCAGAACATTACAAAACGCTTGTATTCATTTGTGCAAGGCATGCACCGTTATTACCATCCTACAATCACCCAAATGCAAACCTTTTTTCCAATACAATAAGCATCATTACTATAAGTCAATTATGTGTATTTATAGTGAAAGTACATGCATTCAATCATGCATTTCAATTCAATTACACATAGTCTATGAAATACTTATCTAGTTACAAGTTCCATCCAACCAACTGACTGTGGGTGTTCTCCTTTCCAACCAACCATAGGCTTATATGAATTCACTCTTACCATTCTGGCCACCCCTGTTCCAAGACATGATACCACTAGGGAATATCTCTTAGGTTCTCAACAAAATTTGAAGGTCACTCTCCTTCACTCTACTCTTGGTAGATATTTTCCTTACACCTACCTAGCCCAGGCCTCTTCGAGGTTTATTAGATGCCTTCCCAGCATCAAGCTTGTATCCCTCTTATCTCAGGTCGAGTTTCAAGTCTTCTATTCTGCAGATCAAAACCCTTATGCGGGTTCTCTAATCCTTATATTGAACATGCTCATGCATTATTTTCAGCATCTCTCTTCCTTAGAGGCCTGGCCCTCCTCTATTTCTCTCCTTATTCATATCCTAGTCACATGCATGACTTAGGGAGGTTCTTGACTTGTCCTTTTGTGTCTTCTGTCAGAAGGAAACTTGTGGGTCAATCTTGGGGACCCATAGTGATATTTCCTACTATCCTCTAGCTGATTTCTTCCTATCGCTTTTGACAACCCTCCATACTTCCATTCATTGAGGTGGTTGGTTGTTCAATTACCAACCTCCCGCATTAACTGATTTGTCTTGAAATCAGGGCTAAGGGAAATAATATGAATCAGGCTTGAGATCCTTTATTTTATTAGGGCCTCCTCTCATTCCACTAGTGATATCATGGCTTATACTTTAAGGATTCACCCCATAGTCAGTTTTTGCATTTACAATTAAACAATAATACATTTACAATATTCACATGTCATCACATGGAAATCACTTATCATGATTTATTACATGTATTCAAGGTTTAAAGAGGGGGTGTTACAATATATATATATATATATATATATATATATATATATATATATATATAGAGAGAGAGAGAGAGAGAGACAAAATTATCAGGGTTGGAACATTTGAATGGTGGGTTGAGTATGAGGGAGATGTGCAATTCCTTTCGTTCTCAACATGGAGTTGACACACACACACACACACACACACACACATATTAAGAACCAACATATATCCATCTTAACTCTAGATCTATCATGCTCCAAGAGGCATCAAATCCTTTGAGATGCAAACATTTCTTCAAGTTTTGTTCTCTTAAAAAAGTTGCATCTTGAGTAATTTGATGCCTCTCAGTGCATGATAGATCCAAAGTTAAGATGGATCTACGCTGGTAAATAAAAAAATAAAAAATCACTCCTCTACATAAGAAGTTTTTACAATAAATTTAACATTTTCTAAACAAATAAGCAATCTTAATGTAGGAGAATATGAAAACATTTGATAAAGTGATGATGGAATTATAAATTATTCACCTTGATATGATTTCCATTAAATTGTTAGGAGTTTTTGTCATCTCCCTATATATCAACACCAAATTTCCTCAATGTTAAAAGAAGAGAAATTTGATTCCCTAGGATGAGTCATGTGAACTTCTACATTCGTTGGAATTGATGATTAAAGAGGTATTCTTTGTTTCCTTTTCTTCTGGTTCGTTATTGTGTCCTAGTCAAATAATAAAGATTAATTGACAACTGTAAAGCCTAATTCCTATGTAGGGGAAATTTATTGGTTTCTATGATGATCCTCTATAGTAATGCTACATTTTTATTTTACTTTGGTTTTGCAGAGTTTACATTGAGACCCCTACATATGCAACCATTTCACATAATACTATCCTCCACTCAAAATATCTTCTTTCTTTATTAATATCTTCATTACCCAAGACATGGTTGCCATTAAATCATTAGGGGTGTATTTCATCTCCCTATATATCAACACCACATTTCCTCAATGCTAAAAGAAGATAAAGTTGATGCCCTAGGATGAGTCAGGTGAACTACTACATTCAATGGAATTGATGATTAAAGAGGTATTCTTTGTTTTCTTTTCTTCTAGTTCATTATTGTGTCCTAGTCAAATCATAGAGATTAATTGACAATTGTAAAGGCCTAATTCCTATGTAGGGGTTTATTGGTTTCTATGATGATCCTTTGTAGTAATGTTGCCTTTTTATTTTACTTTGGTTTTACAGAGTGTACATTGAGAACCCTACATATGCAACCATTTCACATAATACTATCCTCCACTCAAAACATCTTATTTCTTTACTAATATCTTCATTACCCAATATATGATTGCCATTAAATAGTTATGGGTGTATTTCATCTCCCTATATATCAACACCATATTTCCTTAATGCTAAAAGAAGAGAAATTTGATTCCCTAGAATGAGTCATGTGAACTTCTACATTTAGTGAAATTGATAATTAAAGAGGTATTCCTTGTTGCCTTTTCTTCTGGTTCACTATTGTGTCCTAGTCAAATAATAGAGATTAATTGACAATTGTAAAGGCCAAATTCCTATGTAGGGGAAATTTATTGGTTTCTATGATGGTACTCTGTAGTAATGTTGCATTTTTATTTTACTTTGGTTTTGCAGAGTTTACATTGAGACCCCTACATATGCAACCATTTCACATAATACTATCCTCCACTAAAAACATCTTATTTCTTTACTAATATCTTCATTTCCCAAGATATGATTGCCATTAAATTGTTAGGGGTGTCTTTCATCTCCCTATATATCAACACCACATTTCCTCAATTCTAAAAAAAGAGAAAGTTGATGCCCTATGATGAGTCATGTGAACTTCTACATTCGGTTGAAATGATGATTAAAGAGGTATTCTTTGTTGCCTTTTCTTCTGGTTCATTATTGTGTCCTAGTCAAATAATAGAGATTAATTGACAATTGTAAAGTCCTAATTCCTATGTAGGGGAAAGTTATTTGTTTCTATGATGGTACTCTGTAGTAATGTTGCATTTTTATTTTACTTTGGTTTTGCAGAGTTTACATTGAGACCCCTACATATGCAACCATTTCACATAATACTATCCTCCACTAAAAATATCTTCTTTCTTTACTAATATCTTCATTTCCCAAGATATGATTTCCATTAAATTGTTAGGGGTTTTTATCCACATTTTTGGTTATCAAGATGATATTATGATCATGTCATGGTAATGGAAGATCAACCTCTTTATTAAGAACAATTTCCAAAAGAAGGTTACACTTGTCATTTTCTCAAAATCATATTTTTGGAAAAGTTCGCAGGCTGCATATATACTCTCCTGCGAGAATCTTCATTTTCGCAGGTTGCTTTCATTTGGATTGCGAACTTCTCGCACTGTGTCCAAGGCCAGGGTGCGAACTTGTTTCTAAAGAAGGAAAATGAATAAATTCTCGATCCTTCTAGAAGGAATCTTCTAGAAGGATGAGTTGGAGTTCGAATGGTTGGCAAAATACTGGCTTTCCAGATATCTTGGGATTATTCCCTATCCAAGTAACTAATCAATCTTCTCTTATATATTGAGAAGATTACTCATGGAAATGGTTAAGAAGTGAGAAGTTAGAAGAAGAAGCAAGAGATTGATTAGAGAACTTGTGCAAGACTGTGTGAAGGATTGGAGCTACA
>JASDQU010509638.1:78756-93807 GCA_032191745.1 Picea mariana
TATACCAAGGAGACATTTTCATTTTGAATCATCTTGTACTTGAACATTTAAGTGGGGTAAAAGGAGGTTGCCCCCTCGAAGAGGCTTATTATTTGATATTATCTCTTTTTCAAGGCGTTGAGTACTTTTCCTGAGGTTTTTCTATGCTATATTGAAGTTTGGTTCTTAACATGTTGGTATGTTCGAATAAACACAATTCGTAACACATGTTGTTGTATATATCAAATTGAGTATGGTTATTATTATGACACACACACACACAAATATATATATTCCGAGTTTTGCATAACACTCTTTTGCAGAAATGCCTAGTTGTATTTCCACCACCATCATATAGAGACTGTATTAAAAAAATACTGTGTACAAAGAAAGGGTTTTATATTTTATCAAAAAACATGATTATATGGGACATGCCCTAGGTGCAGTGGAATGACATTACTGAGAAAGTGCATCCATGTAAGTGATCAATATGAATTGGGGAGGAAGGAGGTTGCCTTGCAAAGCTTTAAATATGTGAAATATGATATTGATGGAGGATAAGAAAGAAAAAAGATACAATTGGTTACTTTACAAGGACGAGTTTGTGACTTCATGAAGGACTCCATCGAAAAGACATGAAATTGTGTTCAACATGTCCATGTGGCTCGATGGAAGGACGAGCATTTTAGAATATGCAAAGATACATTTCCTGTTGGTACTGTGTTATAAATGGTTGATTTTGCTGAGAAATACACCCTTCAACCGAAAAATGAGATTCAAAGCCAATGTTATCACTCAGAGAAGGTCAACATAATGGTACATATCACATACAGACATGGACTAGATAGTAATGAAAAAAAGAGATTTATACTGAAAGAGTATCACTTCTACATAAGCGATGATCGATGCCATGACTTATACTACGTACAACATTGTTTTATGTTGTTATACAATCACCTTAAGGAGAATAAAAAATAGATGGATCAACATCGGATTTGGTCAGATGGTTGCATAGGCCAATTAAAAAATGCTCATGTATTTCAATGGTTGTGTACGTTGTACAAAGAACTAAAGGTACCACACATTTGGAACTATTTTGAGTCCAAGCATGAGAAAGGGGAGCATGATGGAGTAGGTGCATGCATAAAAAAAGTGTTACAAACGAAATAAATGAAGTTCACAACTACTTCCATCATTTGAGATGAAAAATCCATTGTTGAATGGTGTTCTTCAGTAATGGGAGAGGGAACATGAACCCGTGAAGACCAATCACACAAGACAGGACATGTACATAGATATTTTTTGGAGGTGGTCTATGTAGATTGATCACATTTGTATGAATGAAAAACATCCAGGGAACTCATGGATTCCATTCAATTAGAACATTAAACAATGCAATAGTTGAAATATGGACGAGAAAACTCTCTTGCTTCTGTGGTCCATGTGGTAGTAATGAATGGGATGATTGTGAATCGACAGACTGGGTTGATAGATGGGATCATGTATTACTCTCGATTGGTCAATGTATAACTATGGAACTATCCCAATTGGAGGAGGAACAATCAATTATTTCAATAGATTATGATCATGTATCAAATCTCATACTGCCAGGTTCATTGAATCCTTCTATTAAGTTTTGAATAACTAGAATTATTGTTTTATGATTTGGTCATTAAGTGGAATCACATTTTGGCACTCCATTTTTTACATGGAAAATATATGCAGTGGTTTCCCCAAGAGATAATGAATGGGGCACGGATTACTGGCTGGCATGATTCTTAGAGGGAAAATAGACCCTCATGCAATCAGTAACAGACACCAAAGGAATTGGATTTATGATTGGGTCGATGGTTATTAAAGGAAAGTATCTGACACAAGATGAAAGAAAATGAAAGAAAGGTGGTTATGTATTTCAATATTGTAAACCAGGTCACGTCGTATACCACTTGACAAACTTGGTTATTGGTACAAACCTCCAACTATGAACAATGCCAAGAAATAACTCATCAAAGGTATGATACTTCTTTCCTTCCTCCGATCATGAGAAGTTAATGGAGATCGTCAATATTAGAGGTGATCCTGATGGTCTACTTAAATGACCATAAGTATGTAAAAGGAATAATTTTGGCTTCATTTTGACTGCTGTTAAAATATTTGGAATGTTGTTAAAATATACCCTTCCTTAAAATATACCCATGCGATGCCTTACCTTGCAATTCCATACCATTTCCATGCCATACCTTTCCCTGAAATTACTTTCCTTGCCTTGCCTTTCCATGCCATGCCTTTCCTTTCCTTTCCATGGCTTGCCTTGCCTTGCCATCACTTTCCTTGCCTTTCCTTTCCCTACCATTCCTTGCCTTGCCTTCACTTACCATGCAATTCATTTCCTTGATTTTCCTTCACTTTCCATGACATTCCTTTCCATTCCATTACATTCCTTTCCATTCCTTTCCATTCCATGCCATGCCTTGCCTTTCCATTCCATTCCATTCCTTCAATTTCCATGACATGCCTTTCCATTCCATGCCTTGCCTTACCTTTCCATGCCATGCCTTGCATTTCCATGCCATGCCATGCCATGCCATACATTTCCTTACCATGCCTTTCCATGCCTTTCCTTTCCTTCACTTTCCATTCCATGCCTTGCATTTCTTTTCCTTCACTTTCCATGCCATGCCTTAAGGATTCACTTGCCATGCCTTGCCTTTCATTGCCTTCACTTTCCATGCCATGCCTTGTCTTTCCTTGCCATGCCTTTCCTTTCCATGCCCTCCCATGCCATGCCTTTCCTTTCTTTTCCTTCACTTTCCATTTCATGCCTTCACTTTCCTTTCACATTCCATGCTTGGCCTTGCCATGCCATGCCTTCACTTTCCATGACATGCCTTTCCATTCCATTCCATGCCTTGCCTTGCCTTTCCATACATTTCCTTGTCATTCCATGACATGCCATGCCTTTCCATTCTATGCCTTACCTTTCCATGCCTTTCCATGCCTTTCCTTTCCTTTACTTTCCATGCCATGCCTTTCCTTGCCTTGCCTTTCCTTGCCTTTCCTTTCCATGCCTTGCCTTGCCATGCCTTGAATTTCCATGCCTTGCCATGCCATGCCTTGCCTTGCCTTGCCATGCCTTGCCTTGCTTTTCCTTCACTTTCTATGCTATGCCTTTCTTTTCCTTCACTTTCTATGCCATGCCTTTACTTGCATTTCCATGCCATGCCTTGTCGTGCCATGCCATGCCACGACTTCACTTGCCATGACATGCCTTGTCTTTCCATGCCATGCCATGCCTTCACTTGCCATGACACGCCTTTCCATTCCATGCCATTCCTTGACTTGATAGGACATGACATGTCATTCCATGCCATACCTTACCTTTCCATTCCATGTCATTCCTTTCCATGCCATGTCATGCATTTCCTTTCCATGCCATGCCTTGCCTTTCTTTTCCTTTACTTTCCATGAAATTCCTTGTCATTCCATGCCATTCCTTTCCATGGCATGCCATGCCATGCCATGCATTTCCTTGCCTTTCCATGCCTTGCCTTGCCATGCCTTGCATTGCTTTCACTTTTCACGCCATGACATGCCTTGCCATGCATTTCCATGCCAGGCCTTGCCTTTCCATGCCATGCCTTCCCATATCATGCCTTACCATGCCATGCCATTCCTTGTAATTCCATGCCTTTCCTTTAATTTTATTTCCATGTCTATCCTAACAAGGTATTAAATTGTCAAACATATGTAATAAGCATTGAGAAAAACCCTAGTGCTGGAGATACTCCAAAAAACAATTTTTTGGAGGAAAAAATGACAATGGAGGGGCCCCACTAGATGAAATTTGGTGCTCTGGATCCAATGCAACTGACGGTTCACCCATCCTAGTCTCGGTTTGACTATTATCGTGAGTTGCAACTTTCCTCCTCAAGCCATTCAGGGACATGTGGCCAATTTGGTCTGGGGGCATAAAATCCAAACCAAGCGGCATAACAGAGTTCCGTAAGCTCCCACAAGTTTGTTTTTCCAAGGCCCACATGAATACACTACATAAAAATGCCTGACACAATGTTCTTGAATATTGACCTCATCTTCAGAAATTGTAGTATGCCTCATTGAGAAAAACCCCAGTGCCAGAGATAATCCATCAAACAATTTTTCAGAGGACAGAATGACATTTGAGGGGCCCCACTAGTTGAAACTTGGTGCCCCAGATCCAATGCAACTGATGGTTCACCCATCTGAGTCTCGTTTTGAGTTTTATCATGATTTTCGACTCCCCTCCTCAATCCATTCAGGAACATGTGGCCAATTTGGTTTGGGGGTATAAAATCCAAATTGAGCGGCATAACATAGTTCCATAATATATTGCAAGTCTGTTTGGACAAGGCCCACATGACTACACTACCCAAAACTTCTCGACACAATGTTCTTGAAAATCAACCTCCTCTTTAGAAATTGCACTATGCCTCATTGAGCAAAACCCTTGTGCCGAAGATACTCCAAAAAATAGTTTTTTGGAGGACAGAATGACAGTGGAGGGGCCCCACTAGCTGAAACCTAATGCTCTGGATCCAATGCAACTGATCGTTTTCCCATCTGAGTCCCAGTTTGATTTTTATCATGAGTTGCAACTCGCCTCCTCAAGCCATTCAAGGACATGTGGCCAATCTGGTCTGGGGGCATAAAATCCAAAGCGAGTGGAATAACAGAGTTTCGGAAGCTCCTGCAAGTCTGTTTGGACAAGGCTCATGTGACTACACTACCCACAAATTCCCAACACAATGTTCTTGAAAATCGACCTCCTCTTCAGTAATTGCACTATGCCTCATTGAGCAAAATCCTAGTGTCGTAGATACTCCAATAAATGTTTTTTCAGAGGACATAATGATAGTAGAGGGGCCCCACTATCTGAAACCCGGTGCTCTGAATCTAATGCAACTGATGATTCGTCGATCCAGGTCTCAGTTTGAGTTTTACCGCTAGTTGAAACTCACCTCCTCAAGTTGTTCACGAACATGTTGGTATGGAAATGCAACATGTTGGTTTAGGTAAATCCTATTAATTATGATAATTCATGTTTGAAAAATATATGATACCTTAGATATATGAATAAAGAGAGCTTAGGTTATAACCCTGATATTCTCATGGAAAGTGAACACAATGCAAGGCATGGCAAGTGAAGGCAAGGCATGTAAAATGAAGGAATGACATGGAATGGTATGGCGAGGCAAGGAATGGTATGGAAAGGAATGGTAAGGCTTGGAATGGAAAAGCATGGCATTGAAAGGAAAGGAAAGGAAAGACATGGCATGGTATGGAAAAGCATGGCATGGAAATGAATGTAATGGTATGGAAAGGCATGGAATGGAAATGAATGGAATGGTATGGAAATGCAAGGCATGTAAAAGGCAAGGAAAGACAAGGCATGTCATGGTAAGTCATGGGATTGAAAGACATGGTATGGTATGGAAATGAATGGCATGGAAAGGTATGGTATGGTATGGAAAGGCATGGCATGGAAAGGAATGGCATGGCATGAAAAAGGAAAGGCATGGCAAGTGAAGGCATGGAAAGGAAAGACATGACATGGCATGGGAAGGCATGGGATGGAAAGGCATGGTATGAAAAGGCATGGAATGGAAAGACATGGCATGGAAAGGTATGGAAAGGCATGGCATGAAAATGAATGGCATGGTATGCAAAGGCATGACATGGAAAAGGAAAGGCAAGACATGGCATGACATGTAAAAGTAAGAGATGTCAAGGCATGGTATGGAAAGGCATGGCATGGTATGGAAAGGAATGGCATGGAAAGGCATGAAATGGTATTGAACGGTATGGAATGGAAAGGAATGGCATGGTATGGAAAGACATGGCGTGGAAAAGGCAAGGCATGGAAAGTGAAGGCAAGGAAAGGTATGACATGGCATGGAAAGGCATGGGATGGAAAGTGTTGGCACATCCCTATTTTGGGAAAATACCTATTTTTGGAAGAGAAGATCTATTTTTGGAGCGCGTGCAACAGGTGGCAGGAAAGAAGCATGCATAACAAGAAGGAAAAGAAACATGCATGAGGAAAATCAATGTGGCGCGCATGCAGACAAGTCTAACCATGTTAAGGTTAGGGTTTTTGACAATATTGTAATGGCTATAATCCAGTAGAGTAGTATAAATAAAGACCTAGGAGTTCTAGGTCAAGGTCAGTTGATTATTATGATTTCATAGGTTGTTTATTATTGTGAAGTCAATTCTTATTGTGGTTGAGTAGAATAGGCTATTTTTTGAGGGTTAGGTCACAGGTTGTGGATCCTGGTGTGATCTAGTCATCCTCTCAGATGGTACTTATCCTCCTTTTGATTGTAGTCCTGAAGATGTAATGCACACAACACAAATTTTTGCACCAAAATAAATAAAAGATAAGAAGATCTAGATCTTTGTGGACGTAGACCCAGAAGGGGGTGAACCACGATAAAATATTGTGTTCTATGTGCTATGAATGATTACTTTTACTTTTATTTTAATCACTAGTTAAAGAATGAATGGTTAAATCTAAGTATAATAACATGCATGCATATGTTAATGATGAATGAATCCTAGAATTAAATGAATGATTAATGATGTTGAAGCATAAGGAAAATAACCAAAACATAGTCTCCACTCCTTCATAGACTGCAAACACT
This sequence comes from Picea mariana, assembly GCA_032191745.1. NCBI lineage: Eukaryota > Viridiplantae > Streptophyta > Pinopsida > Pinales > Pinaceae > Picea > Picea mariana. The sequence goes on from JASDQU010509638.1 coordinate 85,419, forward strand.
TGAGTATTGCAATCGCCCATAAAGCTATCTCTAGTGAGAATGCGCTGTGCACTATGTGCGCAACGTTTCCTTCTAGTTGACCAGGAGGGCCAATAGTTTTGAGGGTTTTGTTGGAAACCTATTTGAGATTAGAACCTGGGTTAACCCAAGTAACCAACAAATGGTTCCATTGCTGGCTAGAATTGCACATGATTGACTGGACGATATCTATGGAAGAAAAACATGGAGGATGAAAGCATAGAAGGGAATTTTCAGGCCATGGAATCCACTGAAGGTGGAGATATAAATATGGTTGAGGACAAAGGAACTCAAGTTTGCGCAGAAGGACAACATAAACCCTAAGTTTACACCGTGCAAATATCTCGATAAATACGTGTTCAGCGAATTGCATAACATATTTTTCTATGATTTCCCACATCTGTTTCAGTAGTGGTTATTGAGGTTGAAGGAAAACCATCCTACGAATCAGATCAGATAGCTAGAGTGGCATCCTGTGGATATCACTAAGTTACAACGAGTCAATAACAAATTTACATGCGCAATAGATTTTTTGTCGGACATTATTATTGTAGGGTTTGTCGTTGAGTTTGCGGTTGATACTGAAAATTCCTACAATATTGCAGAGAAATAGTTTATCAGAGGACACAGAGGTAGGTACATCATATCACTTTATACTTCTATCAAGATTTTATTATATGACAAAGGTGTGATGACCATGGAATCAAACAACTAAAATTCCTTGTGCACATGGGGGAAGGGGGGAAGCACTGACAAGAGTTTAAGATATGGACGGGGAGATGGATAAAGAGAAGTAGAAGGAGGTGATAGACCCAATCATGATGGAAGAGGACCAGGTAAAGAAGATAATGGAAAAAGCTGGAAAGACGCGCAACGAAATACCTTACCAATATAATATGAACAACAAAAAGAGGGCCATAGTTGACAGAGAAGGCTTGGAGAGCAATGGATAAGAGGTAGAGGATATCTAGGCTATGGAGCATATTGAGGAAATCCTGCATGCAACATATGAAAGGAAAAAAAGAGGTCTAGGTTTAGGAAAAAAAGGTAGAACTCTAGTCCAGATCATAGTCAGTGTGGAACCTACAACCCCATGTGTGACTAATACACCTAAAAGAACACCAACATTTAGAAAACCAAATTTTAGTGGAAGAGGAGCAAGAAGTTAGGGGTCTAATCAAGGAAAACCAACTAGGGGAGAAAGTTCAGTTAGTAACAATCAATTATCTACACCGCATAGAGGTAGTAGTTAGACATAGTTCAAAATGGCAAGACTAGATTCCACCATCATATTACTAGAGTTTCAGGGTGAGGCATCTGAGGAACCTGAAAAGCATATATTTATCTATGAAAATATCTAGGAAGCAAAACATATCACAGACGAGGATACAAAACTTGTGCAGTTAGCTATCACACTAAGAGACTGCACGATGGACTGATACATGAGCCTTGATGTAAACAATCCACAAGGAGTACCAAATATTGTTGTAGAGGTGAAAAATATATTGGTAAATGAGTTTCAGAAGCCAAGATCAGAGGACCAATACATGAATGAAATGATTGAAATCAGGAAGAAACCTGGTGATTATGTATGAGAGATTGATCAAAGGTTCAAACGTCTAAAAGGTAAGTTGAAGTATTCAATCACTGACATGCAACATAGAAAACTATTTGTGAACTCACTGTTACCATACTTGAAGTATCCTTTGAGACAACATAAGTTCCAGAATTAGGCAGAAGCTTTGCAAGCAACCCTGCAACTGGAAGAAAACCAGTATCAACAGATAGATCAAAAAATAGAGGAGATGAAGGAGGATCTGAAGAATCTGACATTTCAATTGAACCAGAATAAGGGAAAATAAAAAAGAGAAGTTGTTTTGTGTACATTATGCAGGACATAAGGACATCATAAGAATGAATGTACAACATTTTCACAGCACTTGGCAGCAGGGGTTCCAAACCCCTTGCCAACATGAGGAACATGGTGCAATATTTGTAAGACACATGGGCTTGATCCATATCATTGTCCAATGATGCAGAAGTATAAGACAGTACCAAAAATTTCATACTGCAATTTTTTCAAATCAGTGGGTCATGATGATAAAGACTGTAGAACACTAGAACCGATGAGAGAAATAACTTCAAACACTTAATGGGTGAAAGCATAGATTATGATAAGGCAAGTTGCACAACAATTCAACAACGTGCCACCATAATTCAATACAACACATTCATAGTACAACTATGCGCAACCATAGTATAATCCTTCGCAGTATAACTAGGTACCCCAATACAATGCACTGCGATGAGATAGAAGTGGATTCATAGGTGGAGGCTGAGGAAGAGGATTATTTGGAAGGGGTAGAGGGCCATTAGTATGCCACAACTACCAACAATCAGTACATTATGTAAGGGATTGTCCACTTCCACCCGTGACATGTATGTATTGTCACGCAATAGACCATGACACAGAAGACTGCCCAACACTCTTGGGAAAGATTCAGGAAAAAAAGAACCAGAACAACCAGAATGTCCAGTGGATTTATGCAGAAGCAAAGGATTATGGGAACAACATCAATATAGTTACTAGAGGAGGATTCAAGATTGGAGATGATTCAAAAAAATATATATCCAACTCAACACCAATGGGTCAAGAAGAATATTGAGACACATAAGAAATTCGATGCGTAGAAATAAAAAAAAACATTTAAGGAGGCCAGAAAGGAGATTCTCAAGGAGAACATTCCGTCTACTTGAGTTTCACAACCAACTCATGATCCACCAATGTACAAGCTGCCATATTTAATGGATCACACCAGCAAAGGAAAACCTTTAGACCAAGTAAGTGCCATAAAGACTTTTCTACAATCATGCATTAAGTTATTGAATGATCCATCGTCCGTTAAGGTACTACAAAATTTGATAGAAAGATGCAACATAGAGGTAGAAGGGAAGTTAGAGTAGAAATAATACAATCATTTCCATACAAGGAGAATAACACGTAGGGAATTTTGGCTAAATGCCAACATTGGGGATTTCAATATGGGAGATATCATACTTGATTTAGGATCTAAAGTAAATGTCTCACCTAAGAAGACATAGTAGTGTATGGGGGAACCCACATTAGGCTATTCATGTGTCCAATTAAAAATATCAAATCAACACAGAGTGTTACCAATTGGAAGACTTAAAGGTGTGACAGTAGATTTGGATGGAGTGTGCACTGTGGCATATTTTGAAGTGATAGAGATAGTAGATGGAAAAACACCCTAAACAACATTAATTGTATTGGATTGGGAATTTGATAATTAGGTTGTAATCAACCCGAAGACAAGGAAATTTACTTTTGAATCAGGCGAATATAGATTTATTGCACCATTGTATCCTTCAGAAGGAGAAAGGTTTGTATAGGCGACCGATTTGGATTTGGAAAAAATAAATAAGTTATACAAAACCACTGTGTAAGAAGAGGATTATGTCAACCCAACTGTGGATGTCGTACTCAGTTGGAGAAGCATTAAATTGTATTCTTCAGACTCAGATACAGATCTGGATAATTGGAAAAAAAAACTACATGAAGTCTCCACAAGGAGGTGTGCACAAATAGACTTCAGAGTAAGGTGGGTTGGTACAAATATAAGGGAACCTCAAAGGTTTTCATGGGTTGAATGATTTAGAGGAATTATTTAAAAATTATGAGGAGGAAGTTGTGGAAAATCAGAGGTTTTTAGCCCTGGATATTGCACTCAAGGCAACACCTACAAGATGGCGGGGTTTACACAAAGAGACAATTCAGGACTGGTATAAGTGTAAATAGCTACTACACATTAGATTTGGCATAGAACATGTGAGCAATACAATGTAGAAGTATGATGGATGAGGAAGAACATTTGAGCACCTAGAGAATGGAGGATGACACCACCAGAGGAATGGTCTCATCACTTCATTCATACATTGGAAGGGATCCAAGGGAACTGGTACATATATAGGGAGATGCGCAAAGGCACTACAGAATGGATAGTATTACAACAGAATTTTGTAGTAACCTTCACATTTGAGCATGAGAACCCCAACATTGTTTCAAATCTGAAGCTGATATGGGGAGTGATATTTTTTGATGAACCAGAGGTGGATATTATCACATAATATCAACAACAGAACATACAAATAGTCAAAGAGTTACTCTCATGTTATCATGTCGAAGAGGAAGCACTAGATGAAGATGATCCACACAACATTCATATTACATATATTAAAGGAGAGAGAGAGGTGGAAGGTCCATCTCTGGAGTTAGAGGCATTTTCTTCACCAATCAAAGTAAAAAAAGTCAACATTGGGATAGAAGAAAATCCAAAAATGGTAAGAATTGGAGACTACTAGGATGAGCAGACACTAGAGAGGATAACATAGTTACTGTGCAAATACAGTGACCTATCTCCAACAACCTTTACAGATATTAAAGGTATAGAAGGTGAGCTAGGTGAGATGAAGATACCCCTAAAACCAAATGCTATACCTGTCAGACAGAGACCTGACACGCTGAATCCAGTGTATAAGCAGAAAGTGAAAGAAAAAATTGACCAAATGTTGGAAGCTAGTATCATAGAACTAGTGGAGGAATCTGAATGGATCAGTCCCATGGTAGTCCAGAAAAAGAAGCAAGGGGGGATCATGATTTGTGTAGATTTGAGGAAATTAAATGATTCCTACTTACATGATCCTTTCCCTACCCATTTTACCTATGAGGTCTTGGAGAATGTGGGAGGATAGAAAAAATATTCATTCACAGATGGATTCTTAGGTTACCATGAGATTAAAATAGATCCAGAGGACAAAAATAATACCACATTTTCTACAGAATGTAGATCCTATCAGTATACAATTATGAAATTTGGATTGAAGAATGCACCAGCTATGTTTTCAAGGGTGGTCATAGCTGCTTTTAAGGAGTTCATACTTAAAGATCATGACTCTACTATCTTTAGTATTTTGAAAGATCATGTAGAATTCCTAAGACTAATGTTGGAAATATGCAAGAAATGTCTGATATCATTAAACATCAAGAAATGCAATTTTGGCACACATTTTGGGATACTGTTGGGACATATAGTGTGCAGACAATGATCTAGATTTTATGAGTAGAATGAAAATGAATACAAATTATTATTATTCTTAACATAGAGACAAAAGAATAGAAGAGATACAACAAAAATAGTTTCTATTCAATAAGAAAATGTGTTGAAACTGTAAAATGCAGTGGAAAACAAGCTTACTCAAATGGTGGCGGCTTATCTCTGAGAAGAGATGTGACGACTGCGCTCATTCGCAAGAATATGGTTACAATGATTCTCTCCGAGCCTTTTTACAATAAACAGGAATTCTAGAACCCTAGATATCCAAAAACCTAACCCTAGGAGACGAAGCGCCAAAAGTCACGTGGGCCCCATTGGGGTAAGCTAGTACATCAACTTCCCGTGGTCGTAAATTTTGCATATGATCTTTGTTTTAGGAGCATAATATCCCGTTGGAAAGGTATATATGAGGAATACACATGTTTTTGTCTGACTCTGACTCTATTTATAGTTTGATTGTGGCGAGCCCTAAAAACACTTTTTACGGCCTCAAAATGGCCTCGGAAGTCAGGGACCCGAAAACTAGGAAAAAACTACCAAACTGGAAAAATGCCAAAATGATCTAGTCGGAATAGGTGGGAGGCCACCTACATCCATCTGAATCAATACTACCCCCTTAGGAAGAAATGGTCTCCATTGCGTTGAGTGCCTCCATCATATGAGGAAATTTATGCTAAATTTGGCACCGGGTGAGCCACTTGCCTTGGTGCAGGAGTTTCCTTTCTTTGATAGCTCAATAACGATGGATCCTTTACTGGCGAGTGAAATTGACCTATGTGTCCACAATATGATCACTAGATTCCTATTGCATGCAATCAAGGTTGATCTCTGTTGGTGTCAACTATTTTTCTATCTTTGATGTGTCCAATAATGGTGGGAAGTATGGTCGAAGGAGATCCACGTTGAACACTGGGTGAAGGCTAAGGAAAGGGGGATTGTTGAGCTCAAAAGCATATTCACCCACAACCTTGGTGATGGTGTAATGTCTATAAAAGAGTGGGAAAATATTCTGATGGGGCCCTATAAGGCGTTCTTTCTGCAAGTGTAACCACACTTTGTCTCCCACCTGAAACTTATGTGGCACCCAGTGTTGATCATGGCGCTGGTTGTACTTTGTATTGGAATTATGTAAAATATCCATAAAATATTGGTGGATGTGCTAGATCTGTTCAATGAATTGAGATCCTTTGTCAGCTTCAGTTGGAGCAGGTGATGAATCAACCAGGGTGGACGCAAGAGGTAGTGCAACATCCATGGGACCTAATGGTTGGAATCCCAATCCAACCTGAAATGGGTTGTGGTTGATTGATCCATATAGGGATCTGATGTAGCTATGATGAACATAGGGAAGACTATCATACCATGTGTGGGGGTGCTTGGAATTGTACATGTGCAGGATATGCACGATCATCTGATTGACGGACTCAGTTTGACCATCTGTCTGGGGGTGGAAGGAAGTGGATTTGGTGAGCTTGGTATCCAACAATGACCAGAGGATCGACTAGAATGTGATGAGGAACTGACTATACCGATATTAGACAATGGTTTGTGGGATTCCAAAATGTACCTAGAATCGTTCAAATAATATCTTGGCAGTGGCCTCTGTTGTGATGCTCTTCTTGCAGGCCGACATGATCGCCATCTTGGAAAAGCGATCAACAACCACAAAGACACAGTCATTTTCCCTCTTGGTGGATGGAAGGCCCAACATGTATTCCATTGAGATGGATTCACATGTCCTGTTAGGAGTAGGTAGGGGGTGTACATGCCCTAATTCTTAGTGTTCGGTTTGTTAATAACGCATGCAGTGAAGGACTTGATATACTTGCTGACATCCTATCGAAGTTTCAACCAATATAAATGTTTCTGCAACACTACCACTATATTTTTTACGTTGAAGTGTTGTGCCACTCGACTATAGTGGGATTCCAAAATCATCTTCACTCGCTCGCTTGATGGAACAGAGAGATGGACCAGTCAACATAATAAATCATTTTGAAGATGGAAACTAGAGACAATTGAGTTTGCACCCAACATTTGGTATGTGGTGGCGAAGTCAGGGTTTGTATCATAGAGTCTAGGCCATTCGAAGGTCTTGTGGCTACAAGAGTCTAGCACTGTGGTGAGTGCTGTGACTGGAGGTCAGCTGAGGAAATCAATGACTCGGTTGGTATTTTTAGTTTTATACTTGATGTTGAGGTGGAACTGCTGCAAGTATGTGGACCACTTTTGATGATGGTCATTTTGCAATTTGCCTTGTGTCTGCATGAACTATAGTGTCTTATGATCTATGTGGATGAATGTCTTATTCTCATAAATTTTATGTCTCCACTAGCAATAGGATTGCACAATGGAGTACACTTATTTGTTTTAAGTGGGTTACTTACGAACAACATCTGAAAGTGTCTCACTATGATAGGCCACGGGGTGGCTGTGCTGAGTGAGAATTGAGCCCACAACATAGTCTGAAGCATCTATCTTGATCTCAAAGGGATGCTGCAGGTTAGATAATGAAAGTACCGGGGTTGAGAACAAGCACTGGTTTAAATCATCAAATTCTTGTTATTGGGACAGGCCCCACACAATGTTTTTCTTACCACCACCCCTGGTTACTTGGATGAGTGCCCATGCAATATGGGAGAATCCCAACATGAAATTGCGATAGAAATTGGCAAGGACTAAGAAGCTTCGAAGCTCAGTGAGTGTGGTTGTGGCTGGATAGTCACGGATGACCTGGATCTTGGCTGGATCCACATGCACATCATGTTGATCCACAATGTAGCCTAGGTACTGCACCCTGTCCATGCCGAAGGATCATTTTTCCAAGTTGGCATATAACTTGTCCTACCTGTAGGGTGTGCAACACCTGTTGAATATGCTACAAGTGTTCCACCCAAGTATTTTTGTATATGAGGATGTCATCTAGATAAACCACTACAATAGTATTGATGAAATGTCACAAGATATCATCCATCATCCTCATGAAAGTTGTTGGAGAATTTGTCAAACCAAAGGGAATGACCAACGATTCAAAAATACCTTCTTTTGACTTGAATAGGGTCTTCCATACATATGTCTGTTCGATGGGAACATGGTGGTAGTCATAATTGACATCAATCTTACTGAAGTATTTTTCCCTCTTGAGCTGATCAAGGAGATCATCATCTCCGGGAATCAAGTACCGGTTCCTGACTGTGATTTTATTTATGGAAGTAATCAATGCAGAGTCGCAAGGTGCC
>JASDQU010509638.1:94473-119272 GCA_032191745.1 Picea mariana
CCTCATCTTTGAAGAGCTTGATTCCATATGATAGATGACACTATTGGCTAATGCAAATATTTCTTCCTTGGTGGAGCCATCCATTGTTGTAGGGATGTGGGTGCGTCGTTGTTGGCAGGGCTAGCCACTCGGAGACTGCTTCTGAGATGAGGTTCTTTTGTCTACCACTATCAATGATAAAGTTCAACGTGGTGCCTTTTACCCACATTTGTGAATGAAAGAGGCACTCTCCTTCTTCTCACTCGTCTGGTTCACTGAGATGGACCTTGGTGGTAGAAACGATGGCACTAGGTTCTACGTCAATGATCCATCTCTCCCTTTCTAGTTTTGACTCAGAGTTGGAACCTGCATCTGTTTAAGAGGCTTTCACCTTAGCCACTAGTGATTTCTTGGAGTGACAATCAACCGTGTTATTCTAGGGGCTCTTATGGAAGTCGCACCACTTCCAGGTATCTTTCTTTGTCTTTTCTGTGTCCTTCTTTACTTTTGGCCTAGACTGGTTGTCCTAAGGCTGTCTGTTTTTTCTTTGGCCTTTTTTCTACGGGGTTGGGGATTCCCTTTACTTACTTTTGATAGGAGGGGTTCCCAAGCCCAAATTGTAGCGTCTTTTGTTTAAGCTTTTGCTCGATTTTGACGACATATCGATATGCCACTCCCAAGGATGAGCTGTTCGAAAACTCCATTTCGACCTAGATGTATCTATGCAAAACATCGCGATACTTGAGAACCATATGTCGCTTAGAATCTTTGATACCCATCTTGGTGCACAAGTTATGGAATATATTTGTGAAATATGGCACTGCTTGGTCTCTTTCCTGCCGCAGTGTGGTCCATTTTATATACAGGTCGTCATAACTTTCGACCGGGTAGTATTGTTCCTTGATAGAGTCCTTGAAGGACTCCCATGTGACCGTGACTGTAAATAATGAGGGTTCCCTTGTTTCCTTTTTCTCACAAAAAGTCTCCCACCAATATTTGACATGGGAAACGACTTTGAGGAGCGCAAAAGTAATCGTTTCTCTGTTCGAAAAGTTATGAATAGAAAAATACCCTTCTAGAAGATTCAACCATTTGTCTACAACATATGCGTCTATATGACATTCATATATGGGAATATCAAAGTTGTTTTGTAGCTTGAAGGGGGCAATGAATCCATTCTAGGAAGATGCGTCGCTTGTTGGTAGTTGTCGAAGGATTTGCACAAAACTATCCATCATGTCGTTCCTCTGTTGCGTGAGGACTTCCTTGAGAAATATTTTGAAAAGATCTCTTGTCCCATCATCTTTATTTTCTCCCGCCATGAGAGGTTTCTTGGGTGTGCGAGATCTTTTTTTCTCAAGAGAAACAAGCTTGATACCCAATTCTTTGTACTCTGACCTCATCGGGGACATGCATTAAGAATGACAAGGATCATACTGCTATGATACCACTGATACGGATTTTATGAGAAGAATGAAAAATTAATATAGATTATTATTATTATTAACACAGAGACCCAAGAATAGTAGATATACAATAACATAGATACAACAAAAATAGTTTCTATTCAATAAGAAAATGTGCTAAAATTGTAAAATGCAGCGGAAAACAAGCTTGCTAGAATGGTGGCGGCTTATCTTTGAGAAGAGATGTGATGGATGCGATCATTTGCAAGAAAATGGTTACAACGAGGCTCTCCAAGAATTTTTACAATAAACAGGAATTCCTAAATCCTAGACATCCAAAAACCTAACCTTAGGAGATGAAGTGCCAAAATTCATGTGGGCCCCATTGGGGTAAGCTAGTACATCAACTCTGCAGGGTCGTAACTTTTGCATACAATCTCCCTTTTAGGCACATGATATCCTGTTGGAAAGGTCTATTCGAGGAATACACATATTTTTATTAGAATTTGACTTCATCTATAGTTTGACTGTGGCGAGCCCTAAAAATGTTGTTTAGGGCCTCAAAATGACCCCGGAATGCAGGGACTCGAAAACTAGGAAAAACTACCAAACTAGAAAAATGCCAAAATGAGGCAGTTGGAATAGGTGGGAGGCCATCAACATCCATATGGATCAGAAAAGGTTTACTGGATGATCCTAATAAGATCATTTTCATTGTGAACTTACCACCACGAAAGTCAGTGCGCCAATTAAGAGCCACACTGGGACATACAAGCTACTACATGAAGTTTATAAAGGGGTATGCACATATTATTACACTGATGGAAAAGTTGTTGAAGAAGGACACTGGATTTTACTGGAATGAGGATTTTCAACAAGGATTGGATAGTTTAAAGGAGAATATGGTGGCAACACCTATATTAGTGTTTCCAAATTGGGAAAAGACATTTCATGTGCATGTAGATGGATCAACAATAACACTTGGAGAAATTCTGACGCAACTAGGAGCAGGGGACTTAGATCATCATATATCCTTTGCAAGCAGGAATTTATCAGAATCTGAGCATAATTACAACACCAAATAAAGGGAAGGATTAGCCATGGTATATGCACTTCAAAAATTTAGACATTACTTATTGGGAAAGCATTTTAAAATGTTTGCAGATCATTCTGCCCTCAAATATCTAGTTAATAAGCCAGTGTTGGGGGGTGGATCTGTAGATGATCGTTATTATTCTAGGAATTTGATTTTGAAGTAATAGTCAAACCAGGGAAGGTAAATGCAGGACCTGGTCACTTTTCAAGGGTAACCAATGGAGAAGAACCTACTAACTTGGAAGGCAACTTCCCTGATGCTCATTTATTTTCAGTACAGGTAGCCGATGAATACTTCATTGATGTCATTGAATTATCAAGTACATGAGTTATGCAAAATGATTTTAGTACCGTGGAGAAGAAAATTATGGTAGTCATAGCTGCATACTATCAACTTATTGCACGTCATTTATACAAGACGAGCACATGCAACATCTTGAGAAGGTGTGTATTGGAACATGAGTGGCTCATGGTTTTAGCAAAAGCTCATCAAGGTATAGATGGAGGACACTACACAGTTGACCTACTTATTCTCAATAATGCAATGTAGTACGAAAGCCATGTATATAGTGTAATATAATAGCTATTAGGAGAAACAACAGTTATAAAAAGACATAAAAAGGAGAAAAAGAAGAAAAAGGAATACAAAAACAGAAAATGAAGAAAAATACAAAAAGAGGAGGAAGTTGGTTGAATGGTAGGAACGTGGAGAAATTCACGTGCAACAACTAATGTGACAAAATGGAATGAAAACACGCAGGAAATAATTGGACACTGTACAAATGCACAGAAAAAGTGAAAAATACAGCGAAACAGTTATGACTGGGTCTATAAAGTGCGAAAATCACGGGTTAGCTTGACACTTAGCGATTTTTGTGCATAGAGCAAGCTAGAAGCGTGTGACCTAGGTGTAATTGTGCGAAGAAGAGAGAAATTATAAAAATCACATACAACATGACACCTCCAAAGTTTGGCACTCCAGGGAAATAAGTAATGGTTAATCGACATAGCCAAGGGAGAAAGGAAAGGATGGCGGAGCCTGAAAGTGTCATAGAGCTGGAATATGTTACGACCTTGGAGACAATGTCGCTCAACCCAATGAGGGTCGAGGAGGAAACCTTGATGACCGTGCAAGAAGAAATGTGTCAGAGCTTTGCAAACCCAAATGAAAACACAAACTCTAACCCCAAAACACCTACTAAACCCTAGGAAATGAAGGGTCAACAATAGGGTCAATACCAAGAGGAGGTGTTGGTCGAGGACATCACCAAGTAGCCAAAAACTAAGGGGGAAGAAGACGAACCAACAAAAACAGTGGTAGAAGGCCAACATGCCATCAGCAAAAAAATTAAGGTGCAAGAAGCTGCAAAATTCACACTTCCCTACATCCCGGACGCAGTGGTAACCATGGAGGTCATGCTCGAGAAAGTGAGTAAAGTAAGGTACTCAGACCATGATGTGTTTAGCGCAGAAAAGTTACCAGACTTGGCCGAGGAAGATTACTTGGCAGACATGTGGGAAATTAGACCCGTAGACAGACCTATCATGGAGCCGATGCAATGGATAACGTGGCTCTACAACTACAAGATCATGAACCTACTGGACATACCGCACTTTGGGCGCAGTAAGAATGTGGGGCTGTGCGTTCTTTCGTACTCTGTGTGCAACATTGCCTTTTGGTTTACCAATAGGGAAGATAGTTTTGAGGGTTTTCTTGGAAAACTATTTGAGATCAAAACCTGGGTCAACCCAAGTAACCAACAAGAAGGTATGGTATGGAAATATAAGACATGGCAAGTGAAGGCAAGGAAAGGAATGGAAAGGAAGGGCATGGAAAGGCAAGGAATACCATATCATACCATACCAAGGAAATGCAAGGCATAACATACCAAGGAAAGACATACCATACCATACCATGCAAGGCCATGGTAAGGCAAGCCATACCATACCATACCATATCATACCATACCATACCATACCATACGATACCATACCATGCAAGGAAAGGCAAGGGATTTGAAGGGAAGGCCATGCAAGGCAAGGCAAGGCAATGAAAGACATGGCATGGAACAACACGACAATGAATGTAATGGCAAGGAAAGGTATGCCTTCACTTTCGTTGACTTCACTTGCATACCATACCAGACGATGCCAAGGATACCATATCATACCATTACATCTTTTATTACATTTTTGTCATAATTTTCAGCCCTTTAGGGATTTATGTCTATAATATTGTAGGGTTGTCATGTGCCATATTGCATTTTAGCATACCATGTAAATCCAAGGCAAGAAAAGTAATACCATACCATACCATGGCAAGCCAAGGAAAGAAAAGTAATACCATACCATACCATGGCAATAAAAGGCATACCATACCATACCATATTATACCATCCCATGCCAAGGATACCATACCATACCATAACATACCATACAATGAAAGGCCATGGCAAGGCAAGGCAAGGCATATCATACCATATCATACCATACCATACCATACCATACCATGGCATGCAAGGAAAGGAAAGGAAAGGCCATGAAAGGCAAGGAAAGACAATTCAAGGCATGGAAAGGCAAGGTATGCCTTCACTTGCATACGATACCATACCATACCATACCATGCCAAGGATACCATAACATACCATACCATACATTACACCTTTTATTACATAATTTTCATCCCTTTAGGGCTTGATGTCTAGAATATTGTAGGGCTGTCACATGCCATCTTTCATTTCAACATACCAAGGATGCAATTTGGTTTGGGAGATATTTGGATGCAAGTTTTATGCTTTGAGTATGCTTTGTCTTGTCTATGGTGATTGGTGGATGCTCTTTCACTCTCTTGGTTAATTTATTCATCAAGTTTTGTGGTTAGAGTGTTTATTTTCTACAATTCATTCATTGAAGCTATCAAACCCTTGGTATTTGTTTGTCATTGCTCTTAAAGGATTGTATCAAGGATATCATTCCACTACAACCTTGAGGATTTATCTTTGTTTGAGGAGAGGATATGGATTTACAATGCTTAACACCCCTATTCTTACCTCTCTCCAACTCTTTCTTGACAAGTTAAGCTTGACATCCTAGGTCATTCTTCACTTAAAGGATAGTTAACCCTACAAACCTTAAGGAGAAAAAATATCCTAAGACTGTCCATCTCCCTTTATCATCTTGTGACTCAATTTTCCCTTTTTTTCAAAGGCACTGGTGCATTGGAGGTTGTGAACCTCTTGCATTGGGTTGTGTGAATTTTCACTGGAATTCAAATCGGATTGCTTGACCTTCTTAGTCTCTCTAGGGAGCACATTTTCCCCCCTAGGGTGTTTTTTTTTGAGGAGTGAATCCTCTGCTGTTATAAATATCATTCTTCTACAATTTTCTAACCCTCCTAACTCTCAAACTAACATAACTTTTCTTATATTTGGTCAAAATCAGCAAATAAATGGTGAAAATTTCTTGCCTTGAAAATATATATCAATTAGTGGGATTAGATTTTGGTTTTGAATAATATTTCTTACTTCTGTCATACAAAAATTTATTTCTTCCCCTTAGGACATCAAACAACTTAAACCATCATGCGTTAAAAGTCTACTTTCTAGCCTTCAAATTCAACAAGTGAATAGTGCATTCTATACCTCTCGAAAAGAGATTTCATATGACATATTAAACTTTCTGATTTGATGGTTATTTAGTGCTGCTGTAGCAAAAGTTTGCTACATCCAAGTGTCTGTCATATAATATTCATAAATAATTTATTTCATCCTTCTGAAAGTGTGCAAAGTTCTTTCTAATCTTCTTGAGGTATTATCTAGTTGATTATGCCTTATTATCTCAAGTACTTAGTGACCTCCATTGGATGATATATAAGTGCATTTGCTTCTGTTATAACTCTACATACTCATCTATTTTCAGACATTGAAAGTTTGTATCAAGTGCCTAAAACATTGCTAATCCATTGGACAACTTGCTAGCATTATTGTGTATTGTACCTCAATATCATTTGTCTAGATTCACTAGTCATCTTTTGCTGATATATAACTCTTATCACTGCATATATACTGCTATTATAAGTTGCTTCAGATCTGATTCATAGGTTCATATTGTGGAAACAAGTGGTTGGTGCATTCTATTGTCTCATACAATCATTAGATAATCATTGGAATTGGCTTAGTGAATGATACAACCATCTATTGCATCAATTACAACTTGATTCTCTTGCTGATATGCCATTTTTGTTAGCCTAGTATCTGATCACATTGTGGCTATCATTTAATTCTTGCAATATTACTTAACTAAAGGTGGGACTTGTCATAATATCATTGGTTTTGGATATATATTGTCTTGTTGGTTAACCTTTTGCAGGTGATCCTCTACTGTCATAGCTTCCTTTTCTTATCCATCCATCCTTTCCTCTATCCTAACCACCCACAAGTATTGTATCATGACCCTTGGGTAGTCCCTTTGCCTTTCCCATCTTTCCCCCAGGGGGTCACTCATAGTTCTTCTTGAGGTGACAATGGGCTGTAATTCTGGTTGTTTTCCATTTGTTGTGATTGTGAAGGAATTTAGCATGATCTACAACTTGTGCGATAACAGGGTTGTCACGTGCCATATTTGACTTCAACATACCATGGAAATCCAGGGAAATAAAAGGCATACCATACCATACCATACCATACCATACCATGGAAAGGAAAGACATACCATACCATACCATACCATACCATGGCAAGGCAAAGCAATGCATACCATACCATGCCAAGGATACCATGCCATACCATACCATACCATGGCAAGGAAAATCAAGGCATACCATACGATATCATACCATACCTTGCCAAGGATACCATACCATACCATACCATGGAAAGGAAAGCCAAGCCAAGGCAAGGCATACCATACCATAACATGAAAGGCCATGTCAAGGAAAGACATACCATACCATACCATACCATATCATACCAGACCATACCATATAGTACCATACCATACCATGCAAGGCAAGGCAATGCATGGAAAGGAAAGGCCATGCAAGGCAAGGTGTTGGAACTTAGGTCTACATCACGTCCCTACCCCTTCGATTCACCTATAGCATCTTATTAAAGCCTAATTCTTTGTTTTGTTCTTGCTAAGTTATTCTCCACGTTTTAATTTTTCTCTTTAATTGATTCTTTGTGCCATGTTTTTGTTTTCTTGAGAGGTAATTGCATGTCATTGATTTGGTTTGAAATACGTGTCATCAAAGTTACCACTAATAGAGCATGTAGCAGGTCAACCAAGTCCTTTGTTTTCATAGGAAACATACAAAAGAAGAACATAACAATTCAAAGAAGTCAATTTCAGATTCAGATGGTGGGAATAAACAAGTTAAAATTGCAATGATGGAGATCCAAAATGGAACTCCGATCGATGGCTTTCGTGCATTCAGGGTTTTCAACATCACGCGAGGTTTAACGACAAACACAAATATCTAAAGTTCCAAAGCCCCGAAGTGCCAAAGTGCCGGATCCCTGAAGTGCCAGAGTGGGCCCTCACTGCCACATCACTCTGAGAGTTCATTCATATGGGAGATTTGGGTCTAGAGCAAGAAAAGTGTCGAATTTTTGGAGTTTTGGAGCCCTGAAGTGTCATAACGGGTCCTCACTACCACGTCACTTTGGGAGTTCGTTCATCCAGGAGATTTGGGTCCATAGAAAGAAAAGTGCTGAATTTCCATAGCCTCGAAGTGCCAGAGTGGGTCCTCACTACCACGTCACTTAGGGAGTTCATTCATTCAGGAGATTTGGGTCCAGAGCAAGCAAAGTGATGAAGTTTCAGAGTTCAGGAGCCCCAAAGTGTCAGAGTGGGCCCTCACTTCCACATCACTCTAGGCCCGTACTACTTTGGGATTTTTTCAACTCAGCATAGGCCTAAATATTCGAATGGATGAACTTATGAAGTCCTAAAGTCATTAAAATTTATGTTTAAAGTAATCATAGTTTAATTAATAGTAAATGCAAGTTAATGACTCCAGGAGAAAGTCACTCTGGGAGATTTTCATGCTTCAAAATCCAAAAATCCTGAAACCCGAAGTCCCGAAGTGACGTCAGGATGCCACGTCACTCCTGACCTGTACTACTCCGGGAGGTTTTCAGACACAACACTACAGGTTTCCGAAGTTCTGAACTCCCAAAATCCATCAATGATTGAAGTATTAATCTCAGGTTAATAGGTCTAATATAATCACAAATTAGTGACTTCGCGAGATTAACACTCTGAGAGATTTAGATGTAGAGAAAACCCAGTTCTCTGAAGCTTCGGAGTGTCGAAGTGTTGAATACATGTGGCACTCATAAATCATGACACATGGTGCTCATCTCAGACCCTTTGATTGCATCATCCACGCTAATTCTAGGTGACACATGTCCCTGTCTTTTCATGACACGTCGATGATATGACATCATGTCACCACGTCACTCTAAAAGTTCATCCATCCGGGGAATGTTCATAATTTTCACTTAGAAGCTCTTAAACCCCGAAGAAGCGGAGTCCCAAAGTCCCAAAATGATGAAGGTTAAAGGTTTAAAAGAGGGCGCCAAACATGGAACGAGGAAACTACATGTCCAGACTCTAGAAAAGAGCAACACGACTTGCTTCTGTCCTCAAAAGGATAAATGAGGGAAATACACAGCCACACTTTTCGTTGTCTCCAGTGGCCCCCAACAGAGAGCATGCATGCCATTTCTCAACACATCACTCACATTTGTCACTCCGAATTAGTTTCTATCAAAGACTCAATGCGATTTAGCTTATGCACTAGTCTGGTCTACCATCAACAACAGTTTTTAGTTATTTAAGTTGATACATTTCAAGTTTATTCATAATAAGTGGTCATATATGTTTGATATGAATCACATCCATTTTAATTAATTTAAGTTTGAAGTGATGCATCACTAAGCTTACATGAATGTCGTTTTTAAGTTAATAAGTTGTTTACAACTATGAACACAAAGTGAAGCCTCAGTCCTAGATGGACGTGAGCCTTTGCAACTCAAATAACTATGCAGTTTTTGTATGTTTTAATGATTCAATTTTTGGGAAAGGAGATCAATACATCATCTTGATAAACCTGTTCTATACATGGATTAAAGCTCTCTACCTAGTGAACATACTTTTGATGACAGTGTTTTTGTCCAAATCTTCATGTGTTTTTTTTTTATCTTATCTTGAATGCAATTTTGATCTATGTGAAGTACATTTCATTTCCTTTAGCTATTATATAACTTATCTTTACTAATATGCAACCTGTAAAACAACTAATTCTTTGGTGAAGATTTGTTTTTATTGCAACCTGTGGGAGAAATTGTGTTTTTGATACATGTTTAATGTCTTGAAATGATATTTGTTTAGTGGTTTGTTGTTTCTCTTTGTTTTTATATCTATTATTTCACTTGTCTTTCATTTGTGTTCCACCAGCCAAGGATGACCCTCATCCATATCATTTTTCCAACCCAACATGCTCTTGTATTGGTAAAACCAACCCTCTAATTGACCAACAAAATTAAAAACCAACCATTCTAAACTTGAGGTGGCCTAGCGTTTCCCTTTAGCATCCAGGTGCAAACTTTAGGACCAACACAAGGCATGCCATGGCATGACAAGGAAAGGTATTCCTTCAATTTCCTTGCCTTCACTCTCATACCATACCATACCATACATTACACCTTTTATTACATTTTTGTCATAATTTTCAGCACTTTAGGGCTTGATGTCTAGAATATTGAAGGGTTGTCATGTGCCATCTTTCATTTCAGCATACCATGGCAATATAAGGCAAAGAAAGGAATACCATACCATACCATACCATACCATGGAAAGACAAGGCATACCATACCATTCCATACCATACCATACCATACCATGCCAAGGATACCAATGCATACCAATGCATACCATACCATGGCAAGGCAAGTCAAGACAAGGCATACCATACCATACAATACCATGCAAGGACATAACATACCATACCATGTGAGGTTTAAGTTGGAATTTTTTTAAATAATGTGTTTTAAAGGCTAGGATACCATACCATACCATACCATACCATACCATGCCAAGGATACCATACCATACCATACAATGAAAGGCAAGGCAAGGAAAGGCAAGGAAAGGCAAGGCATACCATACCATACCATACCATGGCAAGGCATGGAAAGACATACGATGGCAAGGCAAGGCATACCATACCATACCATGCATGGCTTGTCAAGGCATGGCAATGACATGCCATGGAAATGCATGAAAATGACATGGAAATGCATGGAAATGACATAGAAATGGCATGGAAATGGCATGGCTTGGAAATGGCATGACAATTGCATGGCATGTAAAGGCATGGAAATGACATGGCAATGGCAAGGCATAACAATGGCATGGCATGGTGTGGATTGGAAAGGCATGGAAATGGCATGGCATGGCAGGGAAAGGAACAGAAATGGCATGGAAAGGAATGAAAATGGAATGACAAGGAAAGGAAAGGAATGGAAATGCAAGGCATGACATGGCAATACATGCAAAGGCAAGGCATGGAAAGAAAATCCAAGGCAAGGAAATACAAGGAAAAATATAACAACCCTTAAAAAAAGTAATCATTATTTGAAAGGGGGCTGAAAATTCAATCTTAAACTAGGGTTTAGATAACAAATGCTTGCTAAAATGAAAGATGACACATGATAACCATACAATATTCAAGACATCAAGTCCTAGAAAATTATGACAGAAATGTAATAAAAGGTGTCAAGGTGTATTCCAAGGGTTTAATTGTGATGCATGTAAATGACACATAATGACAATGGAACGAC
This sequence comes from Picea mariana, assembly GCA_032191745.1. Lineage (NCBI taxonomy): Eukaryota > Viridiplantae > Streptophyta > Pinopsida > Pinales > Pinaceae > Picea > Picea mariana. Next base: position 105,800 of record JASDQU010509638.1, read on the forward strand.
AATGTTTCTTTTTTTGTTATTCTTGTTTCACTGCAATTCACATTTTGATTTGAATTTTTCCTTGAATAATTTTATGGAACATTATATTTATTGTTATATAGGTTAAAATGGGAAACTACATGACAAGACATGAGAAGCTACATGACAATGGCAATGGAATTCCACAACATGGCTTGGCAAGGAATGGAAATGGAAAGGCATGGAAATTGCATGGCATGTCATGGAATGGCTTGACAATGACACGACAATGGCATGGCATGGAAAGGCATGTCAATGAAATGGAAATGGAAAGGAATGTCAATGGCATGGTATGGGATGGCTTGGCAAGGAATGGAAAAGGGATGGCATGGAAATACATGGAAATGTCATGGAAATAGCAATGACATGCCATGGAATGACTTGGAAATGCATGATAATGGCATGGCAAGGCATGGCATCAATAGGTTTGTGGGATTGGGTTTGGTAGGTTCTTTGTCTCCTTGTGTTATCTAACCCAAAAAATGGGTACGAGTGTGAAATAAAATCTCATAGATAGTGAAGGGAAAAAAATAATGGTTTTAAGTCTCCCTGGAGGAATTTTGGTAGCATAGCATTACTTTCTATGGTGTTTCAAGAAATGTGACCTCAAAACCTTTATTTTTAGGTGGAAAATGATACCCATTCTAAGATCTAGTTTCCATGTGTACTCTCTCATTCTATTGATCAAAATCAATAAGTATAATGAACATAATGGAAGACTGAATAAATGTTATTAATAATTGATGGGTTTAACAAAATTTACATATACCCACTACACAAGATATATAAACATGATTGCATCAATGAGTCATTGAATAGTATTTTTGGAATTATGAAGGGTTACACATAAATTGAATGATTTTATAAATGCTATGAATATAAAAAGGAGAATAATCTGTGTGCCCTATAAATTGGTCAAATTATGGATTGAATCAACTAAGAAACTAACAACTAGGCTTCTCAAAGGAATGCCAAGGGAAGACTAGGGTCAAGATTTTGTCATAAGGAGACTAGGAATACTAGGACTTATACCTACAAGAGGAAATAAATACTTTTGTCATGTAGCTCTGGTAATAGAAGCAGTTAGGGTTTTGTGGCATTTTAAAACCCTAGTGCTACCTAATGTGCTTGTTAACGCGAATATAGAGGGAGTTGATCTTGTACAAATGTGGGATACGAATGCAGGTTCCAAAAATCACTTACCATTGTGTATGCTACATTGTTGATGATCTCTAATGGAGTGAGCTATTGGCTAATGTTATCTTATGGTTTCCATTGCTAGGGTTTGAAGAACCAGACTTCTAACAACCGTTTCTAAGATATTGGTAGGTGCATGTACTTCATATTATAAATATATACAAAATGTTTGGGTTGTCCAAATGTTGTGTACTTGCATAATCGAATTTTATCTTATGTCATCTTCATAATTGAGTAATTATAGTACTAGTTATGGAGGTTAATTTGACATAAAATTGAGCTGAGATTCTTAAGTGATTTCAAATTCTGTAGAATATAAATGCGAAAATATTTTTTTGTAATAAATTATTGTAATATGCCATTATTTAGGTCACAATATTTTCAAGTGACCACTATTTGAGTATGGATTGTCATTGGATTTATATGGAGATAATTCAAGAGGTAGTCCATGCATTATTGGTTGTGAGTTAGAATATGGATATCCACTGTTATAACCCTATATTTCATATTATCACCTGGTGATTGAAATTTCTTCCTCCAATCATATTTCATTGTAAATAATATTTCATTCTGCAATTGATTTACAGAAACAAAAAATAAAAGGAAAAAGAAAAATAAAAAGGAAAAGAAAAAGAAAAAGAAAAAGAAAAAGGAAAAGAAAAAGGAAAAGAAAAAGAAAAAGAAAAGGATAAAAATAGGAAAAATGAAAAGAGGGTATACAAGAAAAATAAAAAAGAAAAAGAAAATAAAAGAAAAAATAAAAAACCCCATCAAAAATAAATTTAGTTTGAATCATACTGTATAATCATGATCAAACTCTTTAAATTTGTCTTGATAGGCTAGAGAATAAGTTTCGTCAAACTGTTTAATCATGTCCAAATTAGTTATCTTAGAGTAATAATTAATCCAAGATTCTAAGCTGTATTAATATGTTAGATGCCTAGGTTAGTAGATAGGTTAGTTATTTTGGTTTCAAGAAAAATTGAAAGGGGATATCAAAATATCCCTTGTTTGATTAAATTTGATTATTGTAGCTTAGGAAAATATAACTATGGTGTAAAGTGGAAATAAGTAAATTAAGCGCTTCCTAGAGAATATTTTTTATCCTAAGTTTACTAGTGGAAAAGACCCTTTGTTGTGTAGTGACTAATTACCACACAGGTTGTCATCGACGGATCCCATCACCTCACAGATCGACGGTCCTCAATTCTTTTCAACCCCCCCCAACCTTTCTTCCTTTAACGGTGGGGGGGGGGGGTCCAAAAAGTGGTTTCCCCACGTGTCAGTCCCACCTAACGTGGCGCTCTCACAACATTTTGGACCCCCCCCTCTGAAATCCACTTACAACCTACCCCCTCCTCCGAAATCTACCCAAACCACCACCCCATACCACTCACCTAACTCTGCCACCGTAACCCTATTCCTACCCACCATCTGTCCCATCCTACATACCTGTTGCCCAATTAAAATGTTCCCTGTGACCGTTAACTACCCCTTCACCACCCCGTGCCATAATAGACACCTCCAACACATTGTAAAACCCCGTTTCATCACGCTCTAATGCCATTTGCTGATATAGACACCGCAGACACCACACCGAAACAAGTTGTCAAGATAACTTCCACAACCTTTCACCATCAACATAAGTATTTTTCCCCGAGTAATCACATTTTCACCATTAATTAAATTTAATCTTTGTCAATTATGGCCTCCAAGGCCAAATCTGTTGATACATCTAAGAACCTGATCCTTCCCCCTCCTTTTGACCTGGACCACATACCTCCAGAAGATAAAGACCACAAAATCATAGAGTCGAGGTGTGAATTCGAATTCTTTGAATTGCAATCGTGGCTAAAAGACATCTTTCTAGACTAGAGCGATGAAATTGGACTTTGGGAGTCCAATTTACCTCTGTATATTTTCCCCCAAACTCACCATTTTCCCAAATTAGCCCTCAGATGCCAAGCTCGCTAGTTGCCTGACCAAAGGGCCATTGTTTCCTCCTCTGGAGAAACCCTGTTCATAGTCACCTCTGAAGCCATTGACCAGATGTTGCAAATCCCAAGAAATGACTCTACGATCCTGTTTTTCATTGAAGCCCTAAATGACCTATACCAGAAGCTCACCTTCCCCCAAAGAGCCCATATTTTTGAAATTTTTCTCCCTGAGGATGCTCAATTACCCAAGAAAAATCCCCCTTATTCATCTTCCATCTTCACTATCAAAGCCAACCAGATCATTTCTATGCTTTCTTATCTGCTAGGTTGTTACTCAGATGAATGGGTAGATGATCCTATCCTAGGTTTTCTATCCATTTTTTCCATAGAATAAAGAGTCTCAATTAAATTTAATTTCAGTCAATTTCTAGCCGATAACATTCATGATCAACTTTTCAGGTTTTCAACAGAAGGAATGTTAAGATACTCCTCAGTCTTGTTTTATATGTTATTGTTTTTTTAGTCAGACAAGTTTCCCTGTGCACTTCAAAAATTAAACCAGGAAGGAAACCCACAGTCAGTAACCTCATGGACCTCATTGGTGAGTAAAAAATCAACAGAGTACAACTTAAAGGACTTCATAGAGGAGTTATTTCACCCAGTTGTTTGAATACTGAACAACAACACATAGCCAAGGATCAATCAAGAAATTTAGAGAATCCTGCACCTTCATGATCTAGCTAATATAGGGGTTTGGTACTTATACCAAAACCAAACAGAGATAAGAGTATATGGGTGTGAGCTTCCTCCTTACAGATTGCCCAAATACCTCCTAGTGAGGCTTTTTGCACTAGAATACATAAGGAAGATGGTGAATTCAGATGATATCCACTTTGTTGCAACAAAGAAGAAGCAACAACTCAGAATCAAGACTCATATTGGCCCTTTCATCTGCAACAACAGATCAATAGGGGAAGAAGCGGATAACCTATTTAAACAAATGAGGTTTAATCTGAGTTCCACTTGGGAATATGACCCATTTGGTGTCATCTCTGAACTCAAAGTCAAGCACAGAAGTACTCCTTATTATCACACACATAATACATGGGTGGATAAATATATGAACCAGATAGAGTGGTAAGAGAACACATTACTAGAAACTGAAGAACAACATGCCCCTACCACTGCTTCACATACCAACACACCTCAAAAGAAAATAGAGAAGAGCGAAATAAAGGAGGTTTCTCCTTGAGTGATAGAGGTATTAGTCGAGGACTTCCAAGTTTACAGAAAGAGGGCCAAGACTAGTCATGCACCAAATTTTCTCAAGGAAGGAGAAATGCAGTCCACCATAGTTTTGGAGGGACCCCACTCTTCATCCTACTCAGAAAGTCATTTTATAGTGTCTACATCATCACCAACATCTCAAAGACACCAAGACACTACTCTAACAGTTGAATCAACTCATGGGAAAACATAGTCAAACATTTTTGACAAGTATAAACAAATCAAGAAAAGAAATGAGCTCCTCAACAACAACACCTATGCTCAATTATGGAAGAAGACCGCCAATGTTCAACACAGGCTTCTATCATCCTTTGACACAGTAAGAGGAAGAATGCAAATGACATTCTTAGAAGCACAAGTTCCCCATCCTAAAACAACTACAGACTATAAGAAGCCTTCCTTTGAGTTTGATGTAAAGGATGTCCATCTAGTGGGCCAGATGGATATGAATACACAGAAAGGAGAGATGATATTATCTACCTTGAAAAATACTTCAATGACTACTTCAAAGTTGTAAGTATCCCTGAACAATATTTAGTCCCAATTGAAGCTGGATAAAATCTCTTCTTTGGCCAAGGACAACAAAATAAAGTCATTAGAAGAATTGGTGCTGAAGATTGGTTATGACCCAACAAATGTCAAGGCAACGTAGGAATTGTTAAAAATGAAGAATGTTGATATAGCATCTATGAGAAAGCAACTGAACCTTCCAGCTACAAAATATTCACATGCCAAAGAAGTGGTTGAGATTTAAGGCCACATAGAATAAATGTTGAAGCTAATCATGGAACATAATGCACAAATAAGAGAAATGGAAGAAGAAATGGATAAGTTGATAAAGGAAAAGGAACAGAATGTGCCGATGGCTGTGATCCCATTGGAGGAAGTCCCTCTAATAGGAATCACAACAAAAAAAGCATCCACATCAACAAAAATTCCATCAACAATCCCAGTACAAGTTTCAAATGCATCTAAAAAAATGTAAAATCCATGGAAGACATGTCCATCCAAGGTGAAGATATCATAAAACTACAAGAACAGGTAAAGAAATTGCAGGAGTTGAAGTCAATGTTCCATTCCAGTCACTAGGAAGAGATGCATAAGTCTCAAAGGCTTAGTCAACGGTTACATCAATTAGAGAAAGAGACTACCATGGAAAAAACCTTATCCCAAGCTAAGGAAAATATTTCGGTAGATATCAACAAGTCAATGTTAGAAATCTGGCCATCCATACAGATCATCTTTGAACAACATGAGTTAGTACAGAAGGACAGGGAAGCAATTGAGATCTTAAAGGAAGAGTTAGGAGAAAGTACAGAGGCCAATGAACTTATTAGATTTCTAAACTCGAAAAACAAGCAAGAGTTGGAAGAATTAGAAATTGAGGACATAACATAGACCATCCTTGAGATCAAGAAGGTCTTGACCAAGAAAGGATTGATGTTGCATCTAGAATAAAAATATCAAGTGATGGACATAGGTGTGCAGATATTTTTCAGTACATTTTAGGTACTACACAAGAATTCATTCTTACTACCTAGATTGTTAGTACTTAATGAGAAATTGATCACTTTGTCTGATTATAAACAAAAAATGAGTACAGTGACAAAGGATAGTTCAAAGTTTGCAGGGATATAGGGAAGCATTACTGGTAAATATTTCCTAGAAACACTATAGTTAGAATTGAGTATTCAACATGAGATTAAGCATATCTTCATCACTAAGCCTACCTTTTCTAAGTACACAGAAATGGATGAGACATACAAGAAATTACTCAATATTTCTATCCCATGTAAAAAGAGGTGGGAAGATCTATGTGCTTTACTTGAGTAGAGATAGTTTTGGTGTTCTAGTCAGCATGAAGTAGCCAAAAAAAGTCAAAGAGATGAGTCACCAACCACTTCCACCAAATAAACACAAGAGATCTGAGCAAATAAACAAATCCCTATATTTTTTGTTTTAGAGATCTAGTTAGTTAGATATTCCTCCATAATATCCTCGTCATTCATGACAGGATCTGATGTAAATAGTTTTATAAATACTTCTCTCTTCGAAGTATTCTGGGTTGGATTTTGCACCCAGGACCTATTGTGTTATTTCTCAAAGGATCGACCAGTAATAAAGAGGATTATTCACATGATTATTGTGTCAGAGTGTTAGTGATGTGCTATCCTTTTTTTTCAAATGTATTTTCATTCTCTATGATCATTGCATGTTTTTCTAAATTCTAATCATTAAAAGAAAGTCTAAAGAACATAATTTATTTAATTATACTTTGTATCTAGTTTTTTAATGATCTTCATGTTGTTCATCTGAAATTGAGTGATAGAATTCTTAACTGCTCCTTTGCTTAGTGGATTTACCCATCTTTTCACTCTTATTCTTTTGATTTAATCTGAATAGATCCAACAATTTTACTACCCTTCCCTGTGGATAAAACCTTATAAAAATATGAAAATGATCCTCGTATTTAAATACAGACCCCATAGCCCAATGGAAATTTAAGCATTCTTTCAGCCAATTATTTCAAACAAACAAACAAAATTCAAACTGTCATAACTGGCCTAACATTTTAAAACTTAAACAAATCTAAATCCTACAGAGAGATCCCTCTCTGAAGATGAAAGGGCTAGATTCCATCTTCCAAAGTGGTTTGGTAGTTACCTCTCTATTTTCTTCTACAACCTCTAGAAATTACGGAGTGATAACATAGTGGCGAGCATAATCGAGAACTGAACAAATTTTATAAATTTATGAATTGTCTTTTCTAAGTAAGAAAACTTTATTTCTGGACAATCAAAGATCTAAGTTCAGAGGCTGTAAAAAATTGTAAATAGTTAATTAGGTTTTTAAAGTTTAAGTTATGGATCCAAAAAGAATTCACACCAGATATCACTTTGATCCAGAACCTGTAAAATTAGTAGATAATCCTGAAAAATTGATTAGGAAAAGAAGCTCAGGAGAAAGTCAAGGGAGTAGTGGTCCTCCTCCTAGGGAAACCTCTCTCCTAGAGAAGTTTGTCACAATCTAAGACATCCAGTTTTATCTACCTTTTGAGAATAGCCTATTAAGAACCAAATATGATAGCTTTGTAAATGATACAATTTTAGATCAATCTATCCTCCAATCTCGTACACCTGAAAGACACTCTCCTGGCTCAGATCTTGATCAACAAATCCTACAAAACTTTGAGAAGTTACAATATCTAGCATCAGAATTTGATCAAGCTTTGCACAAAGCCTACATTCAACAGTTTGTTGAACTTTCTGCCCTAACCATCTCTGCATCTTCTATCAATCCTCAATTATCTCAATATGAAAGTATTAAAACAAATAAAGGGGAAAGTGTACATGATTATTGCACTAGATTCAACAATATTTATAAAGAAATTCCAACAAACATTAAACCTCCTCAAGGCTTAGCTTTGATCAAATTCCCTGATGGTTTTGATCCTGAGATGTCTTATCAATTGAGAGAGAGAAACCCTGCAAATTTGGAAGAAATGCAAATATGTGTTGTGAGTGTAGAGGAAAATCTGTTAGCTAAGAGAGTTAGACAGAGAACAAAGAGGAGATTAACTATCAAGGACGAACCATCTGCCTCTTCTGCTGATGCTAAAATAGAATCCTTAGTCAGAAACATGGAAAAGATGATGGAAAGACTAGATATCAGTGAAAGGAATCCACCAAGAGAAAACCAACCTAGTCCCCAAATCATAAATCCTAATTTTAGGATAAATCCACCCCAAACCAGACAAAAAGAACCCAGAGAACAAAGAGAACAAAGAGAACAAAGAGAACAAAGAGGCCTAGATCAACAGATTAGGCCTCCTTTCCAAGAAAATTATGTTGATGAAGGGGAAGAAACAATTGAGGGACTTGATTATGCTCACATTAATCTAATGGGAATAAATGATAATGATTCTATTTTTCTTACCCAAGAAGAACATGATCTTTTCCTTCTTTCACAAACTGAAGTTGATGAGGAAGAATCAAAACAACAAGATTTTGAAAATGCAATTATGGAATTTCATAGACAATATAACTTGAGAAGTAATAAGTGCAATGATAATCCAACCAACAAAGCTTCTGACTTTAGAAATACATCAGACACACCTGCCAAGAAAGTTCCTGATAGACCCCCAAAGAAAAACTCATAAGTCCCAACCAAAAGAACATCTGATTTTGTATAAAAAACAACTCAAAATGATGTTCCTTGCACCATCCAACCCAAAGATACTTCACAGAAGAATGTTGTTGAGAAATCATATCTCCCTAATCAAAATACAACTCAAACCTCTTTCAACCTGGAAAGTGAATTGGAAAAACTCAAGATACCTATTCGTCTAATAGATTTAATGAATAAGAATGCTTATAGATCACAAGTGATAAAAGAATTGAACATAGAGGCAGGAATGGGTACAGACACAATAAACATTGTTGATGATCAACCAAAGTTATTATTTGGGCTTGAAGTTGATGGAAAATATGAAAGTGGTGTTGTACCTTCTTTTTATGTTTGTTTAAATATTCATGAAAAAAATTTGCACAATGCCATGCTAGACTATAGTGCTTCTCACAACCTTATGCCTAAGGTTTTTATGGAGAAATTAGGACTTGATATCACTAGAACTTACAAGAATTTATATTCTTTTGATTCAATTAAAGTAAAATGCATAGGTCTTATCAAATATTTGTGTGCTACTTTAGCACAAATCCCAGCCAAGAGCATGGTAATGGACATAGTTGTTGCAAACATACCTCCTAAATATGACATGTTACTATCTCACTCATGGGGAGCCAAGTTACAGGGTACCCTACAATTGGACATGTCTTATGCCACCATCCCATTATTTGGTCAAAAAAGGAGATTATATAGGGAGACACTGGTGAAATACATGGTCAGTAGTCAGGATAAAACACATAATGATCCCTTATATTATGTTCATTCATAACTTGATTCTTTTATTTTATACAATGATGGAGACATGGAAAGAAAAATTGCAAATCTGGAGGACGATTTTTATAACTTGGAGGTAAACAAAACAACCCTTGAAGAAGACAAAACAATGATGATACAATAGGATGAACCAAAAGAACCTCTGTGGAGTTTCAACTTTGATGGTGTTGTTAGTAAGGAAGGATCAAGAGCTGGTGTGTGGGTTTCAAATTCAAAAACAAGACATACAAAAAGTCATTCCTATAAGTTAAATTTTTAGTGTACCAACAATATAGCTTAATATGAAGCTTTAACGCTAGGATTACAATTGTTAAAAAATATTGGTGCTAAGAGAATTTCAATTAGGGTTGATTCTGAACTTATAATAAAATAGATCAAAGGTGAATACTCTGCTAAACACCCAAGATTGAGAGCCTACATAAATGTTTTTCTATATTTCCTACCGTGCTTTACTGAATATGATTTGTAGGCCATTCCTCAAAACCAAAACATTCTTTCTAAAGGTCTAGCTACCTCAACAACTACTTGTAAGATACCATTTCATCATAATTGCCAATATACAATTGAAGTGAAGTGCAAACCTGTTGTTCCAGACAATATCATGTATTGGCAAGTTTATGGAAATGATGAACAAATTGAAATTTTTTTGCAATCAAAGAATGAGTTTGAATGTGCCAATATAGATGTTGATAGTGATGATGAAAAGTAAAATGTAAATACGATATGTTTAGATGAAAAAAAAAAAAAAAAGATCTGGACATTTTGAAATTGAAATATAATATTTTTCCTAGAGGATTAGTCCCTTTGGAAGAGTTGTTTGATTTCGATGATGTGGCTAAAAAACCCAAAATTTAACCTACTGGAAAGGAAGTTGAAGACTCTAACATAGGAACTGAAAAAGAACCAAAGATGATTAAACTGTCAAAATCTTTACCTCCTGCTCAAAAATAGAAATACATAGAATTGTTCAAATAATTTATAGTCGATGTTTTTTCACGGAGCTATGAAGATATAAAATATTATGATACTAGCATTATACAACACAAAATTCCCATAAAAGAATATCAAAATCCTTTCAAACAAAAACTTAGGAGAATTAACCCAAAGTTGATGCCTTTGATTGAAAAGGAAATAAAAAAGATGTATGATGTTGAAATCATTGTCCCATTAAGATTTTCTAAATGGGTGTCCAATTTGGTTCCAACAAGGAAGAAAAGTGGAGAAACCAGACTGTGTATTGATTTTATAAACCTAAATAAAGTTTCTGTCAAAGACAACTATCCCTTTCCCAAAATGGACCATATTTTGCAGAAGGTAGTTGGATCCAATAGAATTTCTCTGTTAGATGGTTTTTCTGGTTACAACCAAGTTTTAGTCCACCCTGATGATCAAGAGAAAAGAACATTTACTGCACCTTGGGGCACTTTCATGTATGTGAAAATTCCTTTTGGTTTAATGAATGTTGGGGCTACATTTCAGAGAGAAATGAATATTGATTTTGTGGATGAACTTGGAAGATTCATTGCTATATTATCTGGATGATATCATTGTTTTTTCAAAAATAGATGAAGAACACTTACTCCACCTTAGAAGATTTTTTGAAAAATGTAGGAGATTTGGAATTTCACTTAATCCAAAGAAAACATTGTTTGGTCTAGAAGAAGGTAAACTTCTTGGACATATTATATCAAAGGATGGAATTAAAATTGATCCCATCAGAATTGAAGCTATTAAAAAAATAGATCATCCCAGAAACATAAAAGAATTATATCCTTTCATTGGCAAAATAAACTTTCTAAGAAGATTTATCCCTAACTTGGAAGAACTTCTCAGAAATATAAAAAAATGTTGGAAAAAAAAACAAAAACAAAATGGACCTTAGAAGCAAAACATTCCTTTGATCAGGTGAAACAAGCCTTAACACAAGCTCCTGTGCTTATCAACCTTGATTACATAAAATATTTCCTCCTATTCTCTTTTTCCTCTGAGCATACTATTGTAACAATTGTTTTGCATAAGAACAATGAAGGCCATGAACAACCTATTTCTTTCTTTAGTAAATACTTGAGAGATGATGCATTGAATTATAACATCATGGAAAATCAAGATTTTTCTTTGGTGAAAGAAATCAAAGATTTCAGAGTATACATTCTCCACTCACACATTATTTCTTATGTCCCAAATACCGCGGTAAAAGATATTCTGACCCAAGACAGTCCTGATGGAAAAAGGGGTAAATGGATTGTTGCTATCCTTGAATATGTTATTGAGATAAAACCAACCAATATCATCAAGGGTTAAGGATTAGCTAAATTTATGGTTGAGTCCAACTTTCATGCTTTGGATATTAATTTTCTAGCTGCAGTGGATGAACAGGAAGAGCAGGAAACTCCACAAGTTAAAGAGGTTTTTTCAACCTCTCCCTAGTATGCAGACCTGTTTTTTTTTTTACATCATTTACAAGATCCTCTTGGTTTAACCAAAATGAAATCTAGATTTCTTAAAGTCAAAGATATGAAGTATTGCATTTTAAATGGAAATTTGTATTGGAAAGTTGCTGGAGGGATTCTACTAAATTGTTTGTTGAAAGATGAGGTTGATAAAGATTTGCAGGAATTACATGAAGGAGATTGTGGTGGACACTTGAAATGGAATACCACTGCTAAAAAAATTCTAAGAGTTGGTTTCTACTAGCCACTTTATTTGTGGATGTCCATAAGAAAGTGACCTCCTGTAATAGATGTCAAATGTTTGAAGGAAAAAGGAAACTTCTTCCTTTACCCTTGAAACCAATTTCAGTTGAAAATCCTTTTCAACAATGGGGTTTGGATTTCATTGGAGAAATACACCCCCCATCATCAAGCCAACACAAATGGATTCTCACATCGAATAATTATTTCACCAAGTGTATTGAATATTTACTGACAAGAAAAGCCACTAATGCTGTGATCATTAAGTTTTTGGAAACTAACATTATTTCAAGATTTGGATGTCCCAGGAAAATTATCATTGACAATGCAACAACATTCAAATCAAAGAAGATGGTAGAGTTTTGCAGCAAATATCAAATCACCTTAGGACACTCTACTACCTATTACCCTCAGGGAAATGGATTAGCAGAGTCTTCAAACAAGAGTTTTGTCAAGATCATCAAAAATTTTTTGTAGGACAACAAAAATTCATGGCACAACAAGCTGGTAAATTCAATATGGGCAGTCAGACTTAATACAAAGAGGTAAATTGGCATGTCCCCATACCAGTTGGTCTATGAAATGGATTCTTTCTTTCCCACTTCTTTAGGTGTCCCTGTCATGAAATTACTGCAGGAAGTACAGGTAGAACCAAACGACATCTAGAGGAGAATTGTTTAGACTATACAACTACAACAGTCCAGAGAAGCGGTCTACAACCAAACTCAAGTGATCTAGGAAAATATCAAGAATATCTATGATAGAAGGACCAAGGCTGATGAATTCTAGATTTGAGACAAAGTACTAAAATGGGACTCAAGGAATGAAAAGAAGGGAAAGCATGGAAAATTCGAGAATTTATGGAAAGGTCCATTCACAATACATGCCTACAGAGGAAGCAATGAATTTTTGATCAAGGATATGGATGGAGTAGATATGCTAGGAGGACCTCTCAATGGAAGAATGCTCAAGCACTATGTTTCACAGGAATGAAAGTTTTCCTGACCCAGTTCATTGTAAATACCATTTTACTTTTTCTGTCATGAGTGGGTGACTTTTATCAGTAGTTGAATCTTGAAAAGAAGGCCCTAAGCCCCCAATCATTTGTCACCAGATTTACATTTACAATAAAACTAATCGAAATGAAGAAATCATTGGAGAAGAGGATTCATTACAATACGTAGTTGGTTCTTGGCACCTCACAAGGAGAGAACCATCCCCAAGTGGAGCCACTGTTATAACCCTATATTTCATAGTATCACCTGGTGATTGAAACTTCTTCCTCCAGTCATATTTCATTGTAAATAATATTTCATTCTGCAAATGATTTACAAAAACAAAAAAGAAAAAGAAAAAGAAAAAGAAAAAGAAAAAGAAAAAGAAAA
>JASDQU010509639.1:41899-56254 GCA_032191745.1 Picea mariana
AACCCTAAAATAAGGAAAGTGGGTTAAGATGGTTAAAAGGTAACCCCTTGAGGAAGCTACATGAAAGTATAAATAAGAGACAAGACTCTCCCATTTTAATCACGCTTGAGAATATTGAATATCTACAGGTGAATGAGGTAACCAAAGGATATCTAAGCTGAATTTCAGAGGGAAGGTGAAGTAAAGAAGGACAGAATTCAAGGGAGGATAAATTCTTTTGATGATGCTTTCTAAGGTATGTTATTTACAGGTCATCTCACCATTTTCGCAATAACCTTTTTTTCTAGAATGATTCAGACCGTGAAATTGGTAGGAAATTAAAGAAACATATACAAGTAGTTGTGATACAAATTTCATCTTGTGTGTATTTGTATTTTTGGAGTTACACATCGTGGAAAATAGGGTTTGTGGCTAGTCCTGAAACTAGTCTAAAATAGGTGTTTTAGGTAAAAAAGTCATAACTTCTTCATAACAAATCCAAATTCAGTAAGACAAAATGAATTGGTTATAGTACAATCTTTAGTATTCTATGTACAATTTTTAGATCCATGCAACAAATATTCCGTGTGGGGCATTCTCTACAAGTTCATTCTCTAGAATGAGCCAGAATTCAACAAGGTATGCCCTTTTTTCTATAACTCATTTTCTGAGAGGTTTCAAGTAGTGAAATCTGGAGGAATTACATAAACAACAATGAAGAACATTGTGTACCATTTTCAGTTCTTTATAAATTTCAGGTACATATTTATGATTATTCATTACAGGTCATGTGAGACTAAAGTAAAGTTTGATGAAAATGCTAGTCTCTTGTTGTTAAAGTTAAGGAAGGTTTGCATGTATGTGATCATATACACCAGGTATATTACAGAGTTACAAATCATATTTGGATGATGAAATTGATGAGGGATTTTGGTTGAGGTACATGTTGGGTACATGGTTGAGACAAGTAGTTGATGAGTTAACACATACACGAGGTGTATAGTTGATGATGTTGGTACATCTTGATGAGTCATATTTTATGTGTATTTGATGCATTATTGGTACATATTTGGTGCATGGTTGATGCACTCATTGATGGTATAGGTTGAGGTACAGGTTGGTGCATGGTTGATGCACTTTTTTATGGTACAGGTTAATCGGTACATGTTGTTACAGTGGTATATCTCATAGTGATAGTGTGACAGTGGTTCCATCATTATACTTCTATGTCAGGGAAGTTGGATGGGGCAAGGACATGTGATTGTAGCCACCCTTTGGTTGTAGCTGAAGAACATAGGGGGTTCAAGGAATAGGTTCAAAAGATTGTACTTTCATGCATTTTAGTCAAAGATGAATACACCGATAAAAAAAAAGAAGTCAAAGCTCAGAGAGATGATGAATCTACCAATGAATATGATGATGAATACACATCAAAGCAAGAATTTTTCAAATCCATTCGACATAGAGACTCCTAGGAAACATGAATATTAGACAGGGGGATTCTATGTGATATTTGTGACAGAACATAGAACCATCCTTTGAGTAGCTTGCAGAGTTTGAATAGAAAGATCCAGAGCAGTTAGTTAGCAGAAGTACAATAAATTGTAGTAGTGAATACTTTATGATAGTACAATGATAAATGGGTCAACATTATGGACAGTGTGCAATAGAGACTTAGACAATATGGATAGAGATGGATTCATAAGAACACTTAGCAGGTTTGGACAGATATATGACAGTGGATGAGAGCATGGATTCATAGATTGGTTCAAAGAGTGGTTCAAAGACAAAGGAACATTATCATAATGGATGATGATTGCACAGGAAATGGCTCGAACAATGCTAATGGATTCAAAATTGACAGATATTTTTTGGACACATGTAGTGCATACAATAGTTCACATTAAAAATATAGTAATTCTCAAAAAAAACAATGACAAAACTTCCTACGAGCTATGGAAAAGAATACCAGCAAATGTGAAGCACTTCCAAATATTTGGAAGAAAATGCTACATCAAAAGAGAAGATGGCAGAATGGGAAAGTTTGACTCTCGTGTGGACAAAGGAGTACTTGTTGGTTACTCAAGTACACGGAAAGATTAAAAGTGTTACAATCTGAGGTTGAAAAATTTTGTGGAAAGCATCAATGTAACAATTGATGAAATAGGTGGACAAGAATTAAAGGAAGAAGAAAATCAATAAATGGAACAAATTTATGAAGAAGAAGCAAAATATGAACAAGAAATCTACCTCGAGCAACCTGTTTTCAGAGAACCCAGATTACATGTGTAAATTGAAGAAGGCCTTGTATGGTATAAAACATGCTCCTAGAGCATGGTACTCCAGATTGGATAAATATATACATCAGCTAGGGTTTAGAAAAGGAAGTGCAAACAACAACCTCTACATCAAGGTAACTCAAGACAGTATTTTATTAATTGAAGTTTATGTTGATGATATTATTTTTGGAAGCAATGATGATAGGTTAAGCCAAAAATTTTCAAAGGATACGCAGAATGAATTTGAAATGTCATTACTCGGAGAACTATCCTTATTTTTTGTTCTTCAGATACGTCAAAGAAACCAAGGAATTTTTATTTCTCAAACTAAGTATATCAGAGAAATGCTAAAGAGGTTAGGAATGGAAGATTACAAACTAGTTACCACTCCTATGCAAACCAATTGTAATTTGAGTAAAGATGATGATTCAAAGTCTATAGACTAGAGGCAATACAAGTCAATGATTGGTAGCTTACTATATGTGACAGCATCCAAATCAGATGTAATGCAGGCAGTTGGACAGGTGGCACAATTTCAAGAAGCACCAAAGGAATCACATGTTGTAGTAGTGAAGAGGATTTTCATATATCTCAAAGGAACAAAAGAGTTTGGATTATGGTATCCAAAAGTATATGATCTATCAATTATTTCCTACATATATGCATATTGGGTAGGTTGCATTGATGACCGACGAAGCACCAGTGGAGTACCATTCTACATGGGTGAGTGTTTAGTATCATGGCTAAGCAAGAAACAATCATCACTATCCTTCTCTACACCTGAAGCAGAGTATATTGCAGCAACAACATGTTGTACATAGGTTCTATGGATGAAACAAACTCTGACAGATATACAGGTTGAGTATGATAAGCCCATTCCAATCTATTGCGATAATAAAAACACCATTAGTATCTCAAAAAACCCAGTGATGCACTCCAAGACGAAGCACATTCCAATCAAGTATCACTTTCTATGGGAACAGGTTGCAGAGAAGAACATCAAAGTTGAGTATGTGGGCACAAAAGAACAAGTGACAGACATCTTTACAAAATTGCTTCCACGGGAAGCTTTTGAGTATCTTTTCCAGAGACTCGAAGTAATTTCTACTCCAAAATGAATGTTTTTGAATGCTTATCTTATATGTCTTAGATGTACATGAGGAAGCACCATAAAGAGGATAGTTCAGGTTGGGAGATCAGTTTTAGGAAGAGTTCAGTTAGGGGGAGTATCCCCATGGTAATTTCAGTTAGGGGGAGCAACCCTGGATGGAAAGATACCTTTTTCATTGATGACAAAGGGGGAGAGATTTATCAGATGAAGGCTTAGAGAAAGAGCACAGAGGCATGGTTCCATGGAGAGCGATGGTCACATGGGGAGCATGAGTGATATGAATTCAATATTGCAATTCCAAAGGGGTATATTGTTGATCATTTGGGTTGGTTTTCATTGATGTCAACCCTTGAAGAAATTTTGGTAGCAAATTTCGGTAGCACAAAGGTTTGGGTAATGAACCCACATTTGTTTGATGGAAAATGGTATGATTTTTTATATATTTGCATGTAAGACTATTCTAGATGGATAGTACATGTCATTCCATTTCCAATGGTATGTGGAACATCACATAACTCCTCACGTCTAGAGAGTTATGGCCATGTGAAGTTGGAGAACCCTCATGAGTCATCTAGAAGCCCCAAAAGTTCAAAGTAGTCAAAGTGGTTTAAGAGATTTTAGAAGGTAAATAATAAAGTGAAGTGATGAGTGTACCATAAGTCAAAGTGAATAAAAAATAAATTATTTAAATAATAAAGTTAATGGAGAAATTACTAATTCGACAAGTGGTTAGAAGTGGGTTAACTCTAAAATAAGGAAAGTGGGTTAAGATGGTTAAAAGGTAACCCCTTGGTCCCCGAGGTGTAGAATAGTTGGTGACGGAGTGTGTTGTTAAGCCACTCCATGTTGAAAAGTCACCGGTTCGAAACCTACGAGGACAAAAAATCCAACCATGCTAAGGGTTGGTGTGGCTCAGGCCGGGTGCGATCCCCGGGTGATTTTGATGGCTTAGATTCCCCTGAGTCATGGTTTCTCAAGCCAAAGGTTAATCCCGATGCCAAGAAGGTTCGGACCAATTAACAAAAAAAAGAAAAAAGGTAACCCCTTGAGGAAGCTACATGAAAGTATAAATAAGAGGTAAGGCTCTCTCATTTTAATCACACTTGAGCATATTTAATTTCTACAGGTGAATGAGGTAACCAAAGGATATCTAAGCCGAATTTTAGAGGGAAGGTGAAGTAAATAAGGCTGAAATTCAAGGGAGGATAAATTATTTTGATGATGCTTTATAAGGTATGTTATTTATAGGTCATCTCACCATTTTCGCAATACATTTTCTTATAGAATGATTCAAACCGTGAAATTGGGAGGGCATTGAGGAAACATATCCAAGTAGTTGTGATACAAATTTCAGCTTATGGGTCGTTGAATTTTTGGAGTTACACGCCGTGGAAAATAGGGTTTGTGGCTAGTCCTGAAACTAGTCTAAAACATGTGTTTCGGGTAAAAAAGTCATAAATTCTTCATAACAGATCCAAATTTACTAAGACCAAATATATTGGTTAGAGTACATCTTGTAGTATTCTTTGTACAATTTTCAGATCCATACAATAAATATTCCGTGCGTGGCATGCTCTACAAGTTCACTCTGTAGAATAAGCCATAATTCAACAAGGTATGCCATTTTTGCTATAACTCATTTTTCTAAGAGGTTCCAAGTAGGGAAATCTGGAGAAATTGCATAAAAGACACTACAGAACATTGTATACAATTTTCAGATCTTTATTCATTATAGGTACATATTTATGACTACTGCAAGTTAGGGTTTTTGACTAATACAAACATGTTGGTTAGAGTACAAATTTTTGTATTTTGTGTACAATTTTCAGATCCATTCAACAAATATCCTGTGCGGGGTACACTCTACAACTTTGATCTATAGAAAAATCCAGAATTCAGCAAGGTATGCCATTTTTTCTATAACTCCTTTTTTGAGAGGTTCCACGTAGTGACACTTGAAGGAATTGAATAAAACACACCGAAGAACATTGTGTACTATTTTTAGATCTTTATTCATTACAGGTACATAGTTATGATTATTCCAAGTTAGGGTTGTTGACTAATCCAAAACTAGTCATGTGAGACTAAAGTAAAGTTTGATGAAAATGCTAGTCTCTTGTTGTTAAAGTTAAGGAAGGTTTGCAGGTATGTGATCATTTACACCAGGTCTATTATAGAGTTACAAATCATATTTGGATGATGAAATTGATGAGTTCTTTTGGTTGAAGTACATGTTGGGTACATGGTTGAGACAAGTAGTTGATGAGTTGACACATACATGAGGTGTATAGTTGATGATGTTGGTGATGCATAGTTTATGTGTATTTGATGCATGATTGGTACATATTTGGTGCATGTTTGATGCACTCGTTGATGGTATAGATTGAGGTATAGGTTGGTGCATGGTTGATGCACTTGTTTATGGTACAGGATGATTATAGGTTTATTGGTACATGTTGTTACAATGGTATATCTCACAGTGATAGTGTGACATTGGATCCATCATTCTACTTCTATGTCAGGGTGGTTGGATGGGGCAAGCACAGGTGGTTGTATCCACCTTCTAGTTATAGCCGGAGAACATAGGGTGTTGTGGCCTCCCTTTGGTTGTAGCTAGAGAATTGGGGAGTTGGAGCTTCCCTCAAGTTGGGGCCTGAGAAACTAGGGGGTTGGAGCCTTCTTCCAGTTGCATTTGAAAAAACAAAGGAATTTGGTGCTTCCAATGAATGTAATTATTCAAGACATATAAGAAAACACATTCTTTGGCTTTCTCCCACTTTGGGTTTCCACGTAAAAGCACCGGTGTATTGTGTATGTGTATGATTGCTCATTTGTTCAATTGTTTATTTACTCTGCAATTATTGGATGATAATGCTACATTGATATAACACTTGCATTTTATGGTGAAAAATGATTATATTGCTCTATTACGGATTCAACCCCCCTCTCAGTAATCCAACATTTCTCAGCTGGGAACTCAAGGGAAACTATTGCTAGGAAAACTATCAACAAAACAACAATGAACACTTGTTTTTTTAGTGTAAATCACATATGATTTCACTCTTCAGGCTTGAAATTCTTGCTCTTAAGTTTTCCAACTCCAATTCACTCCAATTATTCTAGAGTTCTCCCTCCATGGCTGCACCAACTTTAATCTCTCTTTCTTGTTCTCTCATTTTCCTCATGCACCAAAAAATTCCTATCTAATATCTATCGTCCCAACCCATATGAATTTCCTCCTTTTGGATTTCCTTTCTTGGCTCACACTCTTCCCCGAGATGATTGTACTCAACCCTCATGTTCCTGATAACTCTTGGATGTGACCACTCACACCCACCCTCTTACATGTATTCAATGATTATCTTTGGGAACACTCAATAAGAAAATGGAAGGTTCATATACAAAATGGAAATTTTAGGAAAAATGGGTTGAACTAATATACATGGGTATTTCCTCCTTGGACCCCTCTTGGCCATTATCCTAGACACTTACCCCTCTTGTGGATTAATTCAACCTCCATCTCTTGTCCATGTCCCCTTAGTAGTTGGAATCACATTTTATTATTAAAACATAGAAAATACAATTTGCATATTACATCACTTTGGCTATAGCCACACATTATATCTACATAAGCATTAATTAAACTAGGGATTATAGTGGGGATGGTACACATGATATAGAGTTAGAAGCAATTGTACATGCATTAAAAATGTGGAGGCATTACCTCATGGGTAATAAATTCGAGCTAAGGACATACCACTATGATTTGAAGTGTTTGTTTGGACTACCAACACTAAATGTCGAACAAACTATATGGATGGAATTTTTGAGTGAATATGACCTCGAAATTAAGAATATAAAGGGAAAGTAAAATTAAGTAGTCGATGCACTCAAACATGAGATATCATGAAGTGCATATTGCAGCCATCATCATATACGTGAAAAATATGAAAGACAAAATTGTTGTAGCAGCAAATTCAGATTAGAATTATTTAAAAATGAAAGAGACATTACAAGAGGGAAATTTTCAGCAGAAATTTAATTCTTATGAGTGAAAAGAAGATGAAATTCTCATGTAAAAGGGAAAAGTATATGTGTCGAATTCCAGTGAGCTAAAAAATGTAATTATGAAATAAATGCATAATGTGCCATATGTTGGGAACCCAGAATATCAAAAGACAATTGCAGTAGTAAAAAGACAATAGTTTTGGCCAAGAATGAAGAAAGAATTGGCTAATTACATAGCCAGATGTTTAGAATTCCAAAAAGTGAAAACTAAACATAGACACCCAACATGTTTTCTATAGTCATTTCCCAATTCATAATGGAAGTGGGAAGTTGTCACAGTTGATTTTATTACAAAGCTTCCCATAATAGTGAAGCAACATGATTCCATCATGGTGGTGGTGGATAAATTAACTAAGGAACACATTTTATTCTAGTAACATCATGGTGGTGGTGGATAAATTAACTAAGGAACACGTTTTATTCTAGTAAAGACTACACAAAAGAAAGAAAATATTGCAGAAATATACATGAAAGAAGTTGTTAGGTTACATGGAGTGCCTAAGGAAATAATTTTAGATAGAGATCCAAAATTTACATCAAATTTTTGGAAGGGTTTGTTTAAGGGCTTTGGGATAAATTTGAATCTTAGTACAATGTATCACCCGGAATCGAATGGGAAAATGGAAAGGACTAATAGGATGATTGAGGACATGCTTAGAATGTGTGTGATGGATCAATCATCAAAGTGGGAAGATTATATTCACTTAGTTGAAATTTCATAAAATGATGGGTATCAAGCCTCAATGAAAATGAGTCCATTTGAAGCATTGTATGGAAGAAAATGTAACACTCTAGTGAGTTGAGATAATCCAGCAGACAAAGCAGTTGTTGGGCCATATTTGTTGAAGAAAATGGAAGAGACGATGACAAGGATGAAGAAAAATTTAAAGGTTTTCCATGATAGGCAGAAAGGTTATGCAGATAAGAACAAAGTGTTTAGATATTTTAAAGTGGGTGAAAATTTGTTCTTAAAAGTGAAGGCGAAGAGAAGTTCACTAAGATTAGGAAGCTTCCTGAAGTTGGAAGCAAGATATTGTGGACCTTTTTAAATATTAGAAAAGATAGGGCTAGTTGCATACAAGCTGTAATTTCCTACATCCATGGGAGTGCATAATGTATTTCATGTATCATTATTAAATAAATATGTTCTTGACCCTAACCACATAATTGATTGGAATGTGATCCAAGTGGAGCACGAAGGGGATTTCCAAGTCAAACCAGTAGGCATCCAAGACCAGAAAATCAAAGATCTAGGGAACAAGGCCATAGGGCTGGTAAAGGTTCAATGGGCTTGCTATAGTTATGAATATGCTACATGGGAGCATGAATAAAACGTGTGGCGAATGTACCCACAAATGTTTTACAATTTTGAAGAAGACAAAATGTAAGACTCCATTTTGAGAAACTAGAGTTTTGAAACCATATCATAGAATCCTAGCCAACTACATTGGAGAAATTGATAAATGAATGGCTCATTCCTTGGGTTAACCTTGATAAGCAGATGGTACATCCCTTGGGTTAAACCTGAGAAATATATGGTGCATTCCTTGGTTCAATGAGTTGAGAGAAACATGATATTTTAGTTGGAACTATTGCTGGAGTTGTAAAATTTCATAATTTTATTTTCTAAGTATTGTGGTGTAAATTTGTGTATATGTGTATCAACATAGTGTGCATTGAGGATGGAGCACAGTTGTAGGGGAGGGGGAATGTAACATCCTGTTGACGGGCAAATTTGACATGCCTTCAAATGGAAGAATAGATTCGGACTGAAGTTATCTAATTAACCCAAGCCATTTGGTGTGGCTCTATTATCCAACTAGGTTCCTAAAATAAAGAAAAGAAATAACTAACTAATGCTAAAACTATAGTAATATATATACTTTAATCTAAATATTTACAAATATATTAAACAGAAAGATAAATATGAACATGTCATTATTGTACAGAGTAATTACAGATTGCAAGTTTTAGTGGATGCCTTTCAAAATCATTGTTTGGTAACTGTTTTCAAAAGTAGATAAAGAAAGCACATGTTTTTATATTTTTTGTTTTATAATCATAAATCTAAGAACTTAAAAAAAAATATTTTTTGAAACAAGGATAGAGTAATGGTCAAAGCCAACTTAAAACTGTCTTGTTTCACTAACGAATAAAATAACGAAAATTAGAAGCAAATAAATCTAACCTGAGATTAGTTTTGTACTGTGTCTATGTCTCTGTGCAATCCAAAACTCCAGTTGTCTCATCTGCGAGAGAAATCTGCGACAGACTTATACTGATGTCTCTCGAATAAACTCAAGATATTTATTGAGAACTAGAATATAAGAACATAATAGTTGATATGTATGTCCAGTGATCTTACAATTACAAATGATTACAGTAACATAAATCTTAATGTAAATAATTCATTTTATCAACCAACTAAACATAAAACGTAAAATCTTGATGTTAAAATTGATATAATGATGACAATGATAATATGTGAAACAAGAAGTTATAGACAAATTTTAAAGCATTTAATCAAATGAAATATAATATGTTGAACAAGCTAAAGCTGTGTAACATATCAATATCTCATAATATAAAAGGGAAAAACATATATGGAACAATTGTCACACTGGTCTAAAGACAAAATGTGAACTACTTGTCCATGTAGTTCTGAGAATTAAATGCCTACAATCTGTTCCAGCAAAAGGTGCCTTTTACTTACAAAATGAAAAGTATTTAAAGTGACATGAGATCACATTCTCCTATCTCACAGGATAGAGTAGGATCTCATAAAATCAAAACTATTACAAAAATATTAGGTTGAGATCCACTTATAACAAAGTTGGTTTTAATCAAAGATAGATAAGAGTTTTTACAAAACAAATAGAAAAAGAAACTACTAATCATTCATATGCATAATCGAATATGTTTCCTCCAGATGATCAACAACAAAATCTACTATTTCCTGAAAAACAAAACAAATTTAATAAGTTAGAAAATTACTCATAACTAATTTCTAATTTTTATTTAAAAAGAGACTTGGCTACAGAATCGAATATTCTGTAGCCAGTCTTAGTTTAGAAAAAAAAATTAAATTCCAGATTGGCTTACTTTGAATTAGATAACAGAAATGGAATAAAGTTGTTTTACCATTAAATGATAACTAAAGAGGGGTCRGGTAGTTCAGAATTTATTATCGCCTTGACGCTGGTTGCACTCTTGATTACTATGTTTCCTAATCTCTTGATACATTTATCTTTSTTCTTTAAGTGCGCCTTGAGGTCACGATTTGATTTCCTCAACAAATAATTCTGAGCAGTAAGCAATTTAATTTGGGCCTAAATGACAGGGATGTCGGTGTAATACTGYTCGATCCAATGGAAACATACATCAMACTGTACAGGARAGATGTCAGGTCGATGAAGTGCACATTCAAATAGGGATGTATCAATCTTACCTGCCATTTTCTTCTGATCGGGCCTAATACCGGAGAAACCCTCTTTACCTTTGAGGTGTGGTGGAAAATTTGTCACAAAATCATAAGGTTCGGTAGGAACGATAATTTTATTCMTGTACCCCTRAAWWTATGGGTCTTCTAAAACTAGAAAATATTCAATCTCAGGATCCGAACACTCATCAATATTGATCAGATCGATCGAGCTCATATGAGTGTCGGATCAGTTCCTCAGCTTCCTTGAAATTTGGCGACCTACCCTTTTGTTCTTGAACCCTAAGTTTGTGCATTTTTTTTTKATTCCTTTGTGAGGTTTCTCAACATATGGATTAATAATAACATTCAGGCTAGCATCAATTTTAGGTATAAGAGGGTCAATTACCTTCAATTCAACAGTCTCTAGCTCAAAATATCTTGTAGGTGAAGACTTACTCGGTATCCCTACATATAGAGGGTTTATGTCGGTAAGGTATAGTCTATCGATTGAAATCCTAAACTGGTCTTTAATCAGTGGTTCATCTAAGTTAGGTTTTACTGTAGGAACAGTCTGGGAAAAACCATTCCTTATCAAAAAATTCTCCCAACAGTCACCAACGGTTGACAAGTGATGCACCAACAAAATATTAACCAATGCATGATGGAATAGGCTTGAATCAAATCTTTGTCTTTTATATCTTTTGGACATTTTATAGAGGCTTCTCAGCAAGTAAAATGGCATATTTAATTTGAAACCAATGAAATGCATGAGTAAACGAATATGGTAGAGGAAGACCAATCCGTATTGACCCTCGCATGTAATGAATTGCTTGAGAATCAACAACAAGCTATGCCACCTCGGTTTAATCAGGGAGATAGAAATACCTTTTTCACAACAGTTGATTATTTAGGATGTCATAAAAAGGCTCCACGGGACTCCTTCAATTCGGGCATTTTTGAACCATTTTTCACCCTTCGATGGAAGCCCTATTTCTATTCTCACAAACCCCTCGGTTAACTCTAACTATGTGTCCCCAATTTTTTCTCTGCAACCATCAAAGGTCTACATGAAATCCTTCTCCACCTGAAGGTTATAGCCTTCAAATATTTTAAGGAAAACATCCCATCCGTGGCTTTTAAGATCCTCAATTGCATTGTCATGAGAAAGTAAAGCCCGACATCCATTTGGCTCCAGATGAACGACAGGCGCCATGACAAATATAACCAGAAGGCAATTGGGATGACTCTGGATAGTCTTAGGTTTGAATCGTGGGAGCAACAGGAACAAGTCCAAATGGTGGTTCGAGACATGAAAATAACATAGCATGTGTGTTATCATAACCCATATGGTGGGAGTGAAAACCAGGGTTTGATTGTAATCTTTGCCACTCCTTGTGATGAGAGCCAAACATACAGAGTATCGAAACCCTATGCATGTAATGAATGGATCATTAATACATTAAGCCAGCAAGGTGAGGTGAGGACACAAGTACAACAGGCGTGCATTCATTTGTATGATGGTTGGTATGACCACTGAATTCATGACAGGGCTATCAAAAATATCAAAGGTGCTTCACAAATCGAAAACTATCAAACCATTGAAACAATAATCATATTAACACAAAACAAATAGGTCTAATAACCATTTTATAACATTTGTATTTCAATTTCATATGAATGGTTTGTTGAACGATATACCTAAGGCAGAAAATTATTAAAACAACAAGCCAATTTTTATCTTTAATTCATGCTTGTAGTCATGAATTAAAGATTAAACAATCGAAAATAGAAATAGTGAAAATTAATGAAATAGGCTTTAACCCAATCAGTCATAGTAAACTCAGAAAAGCATTTATAGACGGGTTGATGGAAGCTACAGAAAAAAGCAAGTTCTTTCAATCATGTGTAATATCAAAAAKCATGTGTTGCTTCCAACAATGGCGACATACTAGGGAAGCARTTATCTCTGCATCAGCAAAATTTCATGTTAGGATGAATCAGAAAGATGAAGATTTGAGAAACAATTGACAACAAATCAAGAATTCAAATCAAAACTCAGAAAATAACATAATCCTACATCAGATTTGTTCCTGTCAAAAATGTAATCTAGTATCAAAACTAGATTACGAGCAAAACGATGTTTTAGGTAATCGCCTTCGATACTGTTGACATAGCCATTGCTACCAGCAGGTGTCCATAGCCTCGGTAGGGATGTCATTTAACCCACTCTAACACCTCTATTATGTCTAAGAGTCATCCATCCATGATAGAGAACATCTTTACTTTTGATCATTTCCAAAAGGACATACCTAATAATTTTCTTAAACACGACATTTCTTCACTGCCAGCAGGCTTGTTCAGTACCCCGACAAAGTTTCCTTGGTATCATGCATGTATTTACCCGCTGCCAGCAAACCTTTTCAGTGTCTCGGTGGGTTTTCAAACACTTCCCACACTTTGCGGTGCTTTCAACTCTCTAGAGTTAATTTACAAATTTGCAAAAACTTTATGATATTCAGGAGAGCGGGGTGATACTGAAATTTTAAGATTTTGAACAAAATTGGATCTTATATAATTCATCTTCTCATTTACCATGATCTGAACACTTAGATTTATCTTAAGAAACCATCTCAAGGATAGGAAGGTATAGTTGAGTTGTTTTATCAAAAACTAGGGGCAACGTTAAGAGTTTTATTAATGATAATTGTATCCTCTCGATATTTTGAAAGGAAACCAACAAAAGTGTTTTGAGCAGGAATTTTCTTCTATTGATCTAAGTTTTAGAATTTACAACATCAGTGCTTTAAAAATTCATCAGTTGTTGTTCTTGGATAAAAATTTCGATTTTCCTTCCAAAAATGAAATGGTGACACAGGTATAATTATTCATAAACAAATCAAAACAAGCAAATTGAAAAGAACCAAAATAAAAAACAAAAACAAAATTAAAACAAAATATATATATATGTACAAAGAGGTGGATCTAGAATCATTAGGTGAAATACCTTTTGAGAGCCTGGCCATTCACTGGGAAATTTTCTGGCTGTCCCTCCAAATTTTGTAGGCGGAAAGAGCTGGGACCTAATTTTTCAAAAATTACAAACGGCCCCAACCACAGATTCTGGAACTTGGTGTGTTCCCCTTTTCTCTCGTGAGCTTTCTCCCACTTGAGAACCAAATATCCGAAATCAAAATTCCTATCTGAAGAAGAATTTGAATCAAACTAGCTTTTTACAAATTGTTGATGTTGATCCAACTTGTGTTTTTCTTGTGCCCTTACTTCCTCCCATTTTAACAAGGCATTAATTTGACTTTCTAGGGGATGGCATTCCTCTTCCTGAAATTTCTGCAATAATTGCAGAGAAGGAAGTAGAACATGTGGAGGGAGAGTTGGTCCTCTTTCGTAGATGAGAAATAAAGGGGAATTACCAACAAAGGCTTTTGGTGCCACCCTATCAGCCCAAAGTGAATTATACAGTGTGTTATCACTCTGTAAAT
>JASDQU010509640.1:21130-31344 GCA_032191745.1 Picea mariana
AGCCTTTTAACCCGCACACAGTGCAGCCTCATGGTGGAGTGCGGCTTCTCCTTCACCCACGTGCACTATCACAAGCCGTCGACCATATACCACAGCTAGAGGAGAAAACTGCATTGGCTTGTTTGGGAGGCCAACCATGACGAGTTTTCCAGTGATTTTGAGTGAGCTGAGAAAGGGCTCTAAGGGATGCGAAGCAGATATTGTATCGAGTATGTAGTCCAGAGATTTTGCTGTACCCTACATCTGCTTCGGGTCTTGGCTAATAAAAAAAAAATGATCTGCTCCTAAAGCTTCTCTGGCTTCCTTTTCTTTAGTAGGAGACGTGTTGATAACTGCAACTTTCAGGCCAAAAGCCTTCCCAAACTTGTGCCAAGTCCAACGACCATGCACCAAATACCAAGCGCCAAAGCCAAGGGAGGAGTCGCAGGGGGCTAATGTTTATGAACAACACATCGGGCCAAGACCAGGCACTAAGCCTCTGAGGAGGATACCCGTGGGTCGAGGGCTATGCGCTAAGCATCAAGTCGAGTGGGAGAGTGGAGAGGCAGAAAAACGTTATGCAAATGTTTTGTGTAGGGTTTTGGAATTGAGAGTGGGGAAAGAAGGGCACGTGGGCCTCATCCGAGGCCCACAATGCCCTAGTTTTTAAAAAAATTTAAATTATTTTAATTTTTTTTGTTGTTATATTTTATTCTAATTATTTTATTTTATTTATTTATTTATTTATTTTTATTCGTTTAAATGTTAATTATTTTAAATTATTTTAAATCATTCTTTCAATTTTAATTGTTTTTATTATTTAAAATGATTAACTTTAAATATTAAATTTTATTTTCAAACTATTGATAATTAAGTACATATTAATGTTAATAACTAGTGAGCAATTAATGTTAATAATTAAGTACATATTTAAAGATTAATTATGTTCAAGATCACATTAACTAGTGTTAAAAGAAAGTTTTCAGGACTTAAACCATGATAAAGCGGGAGGGGGCTTCATGCGCGTTAAGAAGGTAAGTTAGAGAAATTGACGAGTGTGGTACAATGCTAGTGTAGCTAACAAAGTAGAGAGTTAGTAGCTTTTCTGGACGAAGTTACCAAGCTTAGAGGCTTTCGACTCCGACCTTTAGCCACTTACCCTAAAGAGAGTAACGTTTGTTTACAGACAAGTAAAAAAAAAAACTTACGCCTAACCTTATGTTTACAAGTATAAGTTGAGCGAAGGTGAATTATCTTAGACTCTTCCCTGACAAGCATTTGGTTTGATGCAGATTCAATTGTTCCAGATGGTTAGGACTCGGGGAAATCGAGGCCGAGGGGCATTTTTGCCAGGACCGTCAATGTCGGCCCTGCCACAACCATCGCCTGAATTAGCTCTCATTTTGCGCTCTTTAGAGGCTATTAATGAGACTTTAAAGAGGCGTCAGCCAGCAGGGGTCGAAGTGGAACCCCCACCATCTGGAGTGGGTAACCCTGAAGCGTCGATGGATTCAAGGGGAGGGCCTCCACCTGAAGACATCACTAGAGAACTACAAAAGATCAAACTTCCAGAGTTTGTCGGGGGTCGTGCCAGTGAACGTGCAGAGGCATGGTTGGAAGGAATGACACGATGTTTCGCCTTAAGAGACTATGCTTCCACATCAAAGGCGAAAATAACCATCTTTCAGTTAAGGGACAGTGCCTTGAACTGGTGGGGCAACCTAGAGAGGCAGTTGTACCTTACCCCAAACACCATCTCATGGGAACTTTTTGAGAAAAGGTTCCGGAGGAAATATTTTTCGACTTACTATGAGGAACAATAGGTGGGAGAATTTCATGCTCTAGTATAGGGAAACATGACTGTGGAAGAGTACGATATCAGGTTCATGGAGTTGGTAAAATATGTTTCGTACATGGATAATGATCAACAACATGCAGAACACTTTGTCTATGGGTTAAACCCTAAGATAAGGGCCATGGTATGGATGTGGAAACCGTCGTCAGTAACAGAAGCAGTTGAAAATGCACGTTATGCAGAGGAACGTATAAGCTTAAGCGAACATATGAGATCAACCTTTCCACAGCATCTTGGATTTGTGGGGAAGGCCCCTAGGACCTTCTCCAGGGAAGGGAGNGTGTTACATGTTGGGGATGTGGAGGACCCCATTACCAGCGTGACTGCCCAGAGTTGCAAGCAGGATTTGTGCATAGAGAAGGAAAGGCCCCGATGGGAACAAGTAGTAGCCACCAGATTTATGCAGCGGTTAATAATCGTCAGGAAGAACATAAATCCACGGTGGTGGAGTCGTCAGGTACACTAAATCATGTCAATTTTAAAATTTTATTTGATTATGGTGCTACAGATAGTTTCATTTCACCAACTGCATTAGAAAAGTGTGGGTTGGCAACCTACGAGCATGATGACTTTAAACAAGTCGAGATGGCTACGGGGGAAAAACAAGCGGTAGGACCTACCGTTGATAATTGTCTAGTAGACCTGGGAGTGTGTACTACTAAGTTGAAGGTATACATCACTACTTTGGGGACATATTGAATGGATTGGTTAGAAGCCCATCAAGCTATGGTAGATTGTTTCGCGAAAATTATGCTTTATGTTGACGATGAAGGAAGGCCAGTAGAGATCCACGGTATACGGTGAAAGGTGTCTATACGCTTTATCTCAACCATGAAGGTTAAACGTTGCATGAGGCAAGGGTGTCGACTATATGTAGTGGAAGCAGTCAACAAAAGGAAAGGACCCTCCTTGGATCAGTACCCAGTATTGTCGGAGTTTAAAGATGTTTTTCCAAAAGAGTTGCCAGGGTTACCTCCTGAGAGGGAGCTTGATTTTACTATTGAGCTAAAACCTGGTGCAAAGCCAATTTCCAAGACTCCGTATAGGATGACAATGCTAGAACTTTGTGAGTTGCAGATGCAGTTGAAATAACTACTCGACTTTGGGCTAATAAGGCTCAGTGTCTCACCTTGGGGTGCACCAGTAATTTTTGTGAAGAAGAAGGATGGTTCCTTACGACTGTGTATAGATTACAGGGACTTGAACAGTGCTACAGTGAAAAATAGGTACCCAATGCCATGGATAGATGATCTCTTTGATCAGATGAAAGGAGCAGTGGTATTCTCAAAAATTGATTTGTGATTAGGGTATCACCAGTTAAGAATTAAGGAATGCGATATTCCTAAAACTGCATTGCGAACTCAGTTTGGGCATTACGAGTCCGTGGTAGTACCTTTCAGTTTGACCAATGCGCCAGCAGTTTTCATGAGCCTCATGAATGGTGTACTCTGGAAGCACTTAAACCACTTTGTACAGGTCTTTCTAGATGATATCCTCATCTATTCCAATAACGAAAGAGAACATGAGGAACACTTGGGAGTTGTGTTGTCCTACCTCAGAGAGAACAAATTGTATGGAAAGTTGTCAAAGTGTTCTTGCTTCTAGAAAGAAATTCACTATTTAGGCCATATCATTTCTGGTGAAGGAATCTTTGTGGACCCAGAAAAGGTAAAGACCATTATGGAATGGCCAGTGCCGAAAAATGCTCATGAGGTAAGAAGCTCCATGGGGCTAGCAGGTTATTATCGGAGATTTGTGGAAGGGTTCTCTAAAATAGTGAAACCCATCACCACTCTACGGAGCAAGGGGGTCAGGTATGAATGGACAGAAGAATGTGATAGTGCATTCATCGATCTTAAGAGAATACTAACTAGTGCACCATTTCTACGAGTGTCGAATATGGAAAAGGACTTCACAGTCTGCACAGATGCCTCGAAGAAAGGGTTGGGGGCCGTGCTAATGCAGGATGGAGGAGTGATAGCGTATTCGTCAAGGAAGTTGAAGCAGCATGAGGAGATTTACGCTACTTATGATTTAGAGTTGGCAACTGTAATGCTAGCTCTGAAAATTTGGAGACATTATCTAGTGGGGCGAAATTTTGAGCTCAAAACAGACCATGAAAGTTTAAAACATCTCTTCACTCAAAGGGATCTCACTGTCAGGTAGAGGCGTTGGAGTGAGTTTATGAGTGAGTGTGATTTTGGAATTTCATACATCAAAGGAAAGGAGAATGTGGTCGTAGATGCCTTGAGTAGGAGACCACATGTCTTCTCTTTGGTACCCTTAAAAGTTAATCTGAGGGACCTGTGTTGACACACCTCCTTGGAGATAGTTGGTATTTAAAGGTTACTTCAACCCTCCAGAGTGGGAGGCAAATAGATCCAAAGTATGAAGGATATAGCCTGGAAGCAGATGGACTATTAAGATATCAAGGAAGGATGTACATCCCCGAAGGTGGGGATATTTGAAGCATCATACTAAAGGAATCCCATAGAGCACTTTATTGTGCGCATCCGGGTGTGAAGAAAATGTACACAGACATGAAGAATTTTTTCTTCTAGGTAGGCATGAAGCGCGATGTAGTCAATTTCGTCGCCAAGTGCCTAGAGTGTCAACAAGTGAAATTCAACCACCCCCACCCAGTAGGTCTCCTACAACCACATGATGTCCCTATGTCCAAGTGGGAAGTCATTTCTATGGATTTTGTTGTGGGGTTGCCACTCACATCGCATAGACACAATGTCATTATTGTGATAGTTGATAAGTTAACCAAGAGTGCTCATTTTATTCCGGTTAGAGACACTTACAATGTCACTAATGTGGCATACGTGTTTTTAAGTGAGGTCATCCGTTTGCATGGGATACCCAAGAAGATCATTTCAGATAGGGACTCCAGATTCACTTCTAGGTTTTGGACAAGTTTGCAGTCAGCATTGGGGATGCAGTTGAACTTAAGCACAGCTTATCATCCTGAAACAAATGGGAAAACTGAGAGAGTAAATCAAGTCATGGAATACATGCTTAGGATGTATGTTATGGATAATCAAACCCATTGGGAGAAGTGCCTACCTTTGGTAGAGTTCGCCTACAATAACAGTTTTCATAGCTCCATTGGAATGCCACCCTACGAAGCTCTGTATGGAAGGCCATGCAGAACACCGTTGAGTTGGGAAAGGTTAGAGGACAGAGTGACAGTTGGGCTATAACTGATTCAAGAGATGGAGGAACAAGTGGTTCAGATTAGGCAGAGACTAAAGGAAGCACAGGATAGACATAAAATTTATGCTAATGCACATAGGAATGACTGAAGTTATAAAGTGGGAGATCAAGTTTTCATTCATATCAAGCCTAATAAGAGTACTATTCGGTTCGGGAAGGGGAAAAAGTTGTCACCTCGATTTATAGGACCGTTCAAAATCCAAGAGAAAATTAGACCCGTTGCTTATCATCTCATACTGCCACCCACTTGCATAAAACTCGTAATATTTGTCTTGTATTTGTTCTACGTCATTATGTTGCTGACGAATCTCATAAACTGAATTGGAAGGAATTGCAAGTATCAGACGCAGGAACCCTCACAGTAGAACCATTACGCATATTAGACTGTAGAGTTCGACAGCTCGGGAACCGTCTGGTAGACCAAGTTAAGGTCCAGTGGGACAAGTTTAGTCCAGAATCTGCTACTTGGGAGGATGTCGAGACATTACAGTGAGATCATCCCTCACTTTTTTGACCACCTCGAGAATAGGTTTCTCGAAGGTTGAGTGTATGTAACGCCACCTTTTGACTTAGACAACTAGGATTACCTGAGGCCTAATCACCTTTATTTTCTATTCACTGTGAAACTATTAATGATACACTTGAACTTTTAAGACGTAGGAACCTATGTGAATGTCAATTCTATGAATGTTTAACATTATTTGAATGATGATGGATATTATGCAATCTATTATGTGAATGTCAAATCTATGATTGTTTAACGTTATTTGAATGATGATGGATATTATGCAATCTATTATGGGAATGTCAATTCTATGAATGGTTAATGTTATTTGAATGATGATGAATACTATGTGATCTACTATGGGAATGTCAATTCTATGAATGGTTAACGTTATTTGAATGATGACGAATACTATGCGATCTATTTCTAACTTGAAAATTGTGAAATTTAAAGTTGTTGGTATGTGGATACCGAGTTGAGATTATGGTTGAAGGCATTTACATGATGATAATGCATAGATATGTATGAGTTTGTGTTATAGACTAATCTGCAGGTCAATGCGCTAAGAAATGGCCAAAGAAAATAATAATAAAAGTGGATGTCATGAATACCGACCTAGAAACAATATGGTATGAATATTTGTATGTGAAATTATGTTGGCTCGAATGCATTGCTATGATATGTAAACCAGTGCAGGTTTTTCAGGTGGTGAGACTGCCTAAAACTAAATATATGATGACAAAATTCCCAGTGACACAGTGCCACTGTATATTCCATGGTAGGGTGTGGACCCTATTCCTATTAGGAGGGGTGGAGGCAATTCCCACCGTGTATCATCTGAAACCTGGCATCATGGGAGGATGGTGTTAGCTCACGCTCCCCTAGACGTGTGATGATGACTGTCAGTTGCCTGCTGGGAAGCTTGGTCAAGAGAGTGACACTTCCACTTACGGGTTCTATTTGGAGTTAGGTCAATATAGTTGACGCTCCAAGATAGTCCAGCAGAGGAAGGATAGGGATGGAAGATGGAAGTAAGTTAGGGAGGAAGGATGAATAGAAATAGTTGAGAGTGTATGAGAATTTTTCCTTATAGTGGCATTTATTGTTTTCCCCTTTTGAAAAGAAAATATGTATATATGTATATTCATAATTTCTTCACTGAACTACAATTGTCTAAATGAACGTTGTTGTGCTAAAATATTGTAATCAAGGGATTTTGCGAACATTTTAATTGGTTTATTATCTTTTATCAAAATGAATAGTCGTGTTGATTGGATTGGATGCATACAAGAATTATTATAGGTGTGATAACTATAGTCATTAGTACATGTGTGAGACTTGTATGTGCTAGCTACACATGTACACTAGTATGTATAAGTTTATTTTTATTTGCAAACTTACACTAGTATGTATAAGTTTTATTTTGCGTGCTTACTGATAATGTTGTTTATTGGATATGAATGTATAAACCATGTGTCATTTCCCTTGTATTGTAAATTACTCTAACTTCGGGATGAAGTTTCTTGAAGGGTAGGTGTATGTAACAACCCTAATTAATTCTTTAATTATCATGAATGATAAATATTAGTTTAATGAATTATTAAAATAGATTTTATGAAGATTTTATTATAATATAATTTTTATTGGTAGTTGAACCAATTTATGGGAGGGATAAGGTGGTTGAGTGATTAATGAGGGGAAGGCAGTTGGATAAGGTGGGGAGAAGGAAGATAAGGGGGAGGAGAGGACTCGGAAAGGGGATCGCTTTTGGGTGGAGTGATATTTTGATTTATGGGAGTTGAGAAATTTGGAGAGGGGAAAGGAGAAGGGAGGAAACAGTTTGGGCTGCATCAGTTTTGTTCACAGTTTGCTTGAGGACTCTCACAGGGGCACGTGTTGCTGGGAATTTTGGGCTCGGGGGCCAGGAAACCATAAGGATTCCTAGGGCTAGGGAGCTGGAGAGGTTGTTCCTAGTTGGCTGGAAGGTTACTCAGTTTGGGCAGGATTCATCAGGTTGGGGTTCAGCATTAGGTTGAGGTAAATACCTCATGCTCATTATTATGTTGTTGTTGTTCATTATTATGTTGTTCATTATGCTCATGATGCTTTTGTTTCATTATTATGTTGTCGTTGTGCATTATTATGCTATATTTTTATTATGTTGAACATTATTATGCTGGAACGGTAAATAAAGTAAATAAGATAGAATTTCTATATTTATTTTTATTTTTATGAGGCTTTGTATGCATAGGATTTACAACAGAGGATAAGGATCAACTTGTTGAAGAGAAAGTTGTTATCCGAAACTTTCTTGTTGATGATATTATAGAAGGATTTGATCTACCTATATATCATGAGTATGATGATGACTATGACGTTGATTTTCTATTGAAACCAATTGTATGTTCTTCATTAGAAAATGATTCTTTTCAGCAGTGTGATGAAAGCACTCAACCCATATATGACAGTTATTTTATTGAACATGAGGAAAGTATTGAATCTATTGAAGGTAATTCTTTGTCGTTGTGCTTTTCTTCATTTAAACTGTTGAAATACAATTTTAAAATCATCAATGAAGCAAAGGAGTGTGATTTGATGCAAAATCATGTTGGTTTACTGGAACAAGCTAACAACATTATAAACCAGCAACAACCTTCTCATGTTTATCATGATCTTGTAGCATGTTATATAGAAGATTTTATCTGTTTAGATTTGTAGCCATTGGTCAATTGTCAGTTTGAAAGTGAAAATAATTTTGACCTAGTGTCCAAACCAGATATGTCCTTGTTCCCAGCGAGTGTTCCATTACAACACTCTCATGAAAAATTCTAGCATGTTTGTGACAACCATCATGTTGAAGTACATGACAAATAAGATGCATTTGTAGGGGTGTTACAAAATCATATTATTTTTCATGCTTTCAAAGATCCTTTTGCAGCATGTCTAGAGTCAGTAAGTGGGCCTAAGTTTTCATATTTGGTCAATATTGAATTTGTTTTCAAATTTTTAAATGAGTTGTCATTAAGCAGGGTTTGTTTTTCACCCCTAAAATACATGCAAGGAATTCACCCAGTGAACAAGATGCTTGCATGGTTGCACTGGATTTTTTATTTCACTTGATTGAGCAGCTTATGGTTTAGTTCAGTAGGTAGGAGTGTTTGGAATAAGTTCACATTTTTTAGCATTCTTTCAGCAGTTTTCAGTTTTGTTTTTAGTAGTCAGTTCAGAGTCAGTTTGGAATTCAGTTTGCAGCAGTGCAGTCTCGGTTTTCAGTTCGAAGGATGAGTTTGGTTCCAGTCTTCAAGTTGGGAACAGCCCAATGGACAAGCACATGGTCTGTAGAGTTCTTGGCAGCTCACAGGGAGCATGCCATCCCCCATGGAGCCTATGTTAGCACAGAAATTTGAATTTTCAAATTTGGTCATTTTCACAGCGCACGTTTTGTAGTGCGTCCATAATCAAATTGCTAGAATCTTGGGCTATGAGGTGTTAAGCATCTTTAACTTTGTATGATTATATTATGGTTCTCAGGCTATATGTAGATTTCAAATGCTTTTTAAGTAGAGGAAGGGTTTTCTAAAGCATTTATAAAAAAATATATAGCCTTGAAAAGGCCAATTTCTAATTCCTCATCAAAAGGTTTTGTCCCATTACCAAGCTAAACCACCATCACCAAAGTCTACATTTCAAGCACCAATTTTCAATGTCTAGCACCAAAACCACCACTTACAATATTCAACACTCAGCGCAAGTCACATGGAGGGATCTCACGAGGAGCATAGTGTTTGCACAACGCGTTAATAGGCGTTGTATGCATTGATGTATATAAACACCAAATATATTCTTCCTTTTTAAAATGTGGGATAAATTCCATCATATGCAGAATGAAAATGCAGCACCCAGAAGCATAGAGGGCGTTGAAAAAGGAGGATCGTCGGGTGTCATTAAGGGAGATCCTTGTTGCATTAGTTAGCAATAATTTTATGTCCAGATGTCATTTTAAACAAGGATACATGTTACCAGTTGATCATGCAAACACCACAGGGTTTAGACACTACATCAAGAGCTAAAAAACCAAATGTCGAGTTTAAAGAATTGTAATGCTAAAGGTGTTAATACCCAGCTATGTGTCTACAACAACCAAGTGCTAGTTTTCAAATTCTAAACCTGAATGCGAAATTCCAAATGGTGCCATGCAAAGGGAATAATTTGAAAAGACAATTTAATATTTTAAGACCTCCATTTTTGTCTCAAAAGAGAGTTTAGATCGGAGAATCAACACAACTGTCAACCATCGAGAAATGAAATGCCAAGTTTTAAATGACAATTAAAATCAGGAGAAATGGTCGAAGAAAGCTCAGAGTTCAATAGAAAATCACTACGAAAAATTCAGAGAGGGTTTCAGAATGTTTCCTACTGAAAACGAATAGACATAGCACAAGGGTTGTTGGAGACTTTGATAAAAACTAAGGTGACTCTATTTATTTACAAGTAGTTGAACGAGATGTGGTTGCTAAAAAAAACAGCGCGAGGATCATCTAGATGGTATTGAGAGTGTAGGATTTTATGAACTTGTCGACTCAGACAATTGTAGTCCAGAATCGCTTTGCTTATTCGCCAAGTTTCAGTTTTGATTCAAGGGAGATGAGCTCGTGT
>JASDQU010509641.1:791-11643 GCA_032191745.1 Picea mariana
GCTTCTTCCAGACCTCATTCCGGAGAACCAAGGGGGCTTTGTTCAAGGAAGGCAAATAATGGACAATATAATCTTAGTCCAAGAGGTGCTTCACTCAAGTTTGAAGAGAAAAGAAAAAGGTATGATAGCTAAGCTTGACTTTGCAAATGCATTCGACAGGGTTAGGCACTCTTTTCTGTTAAAAGTTTTGTACAAGTTTGGTTTTGGGACTAGTTTCATTAATTGGATCAAAGCATGCATTTCCGAGCCTTGGATTGCTCCATTGGTGAATGGGAGAGCTGCAGATTTCTTTAAAGCATCGTGAGGGCTAAGGCAAGGATGCCCGCTCTCACCCATGCTCTATGTCCTCCAAGCCTCTGCCCTAAACTTTATCCTGGAAAAAAGAAGAATTGACCAGGATATTCTAGGCCTACAAATCGCGAGAGGAGTAAAAGAAATCAATCATGCTTTATTCACAGATGATTCCCTTCTCCTTGGGGCAGCTTCTGTTCACACTGCCTTTCAGTTTAAATTAGTGGCAGATGAGTTCTGCGAGGCCTCAGGCAGTAGGTTGAATGCTGAGAAGTGTCATTTCTATGGCTGGAACGTGTCTCAAAATGAAATTAATGCCATAGCCAGATGCTGGGGCTTTGCCGGTTCCATGCACTGGACATCTTTTAAGTATCTTGGTCTACCGATTCTTCAGAAGAAACCTTCAAGTAAGGATTAGATCCCCCTTCTAGACAAATTTAAAAATAAATTGCAGGCCTGGGGCTTCTCTTGGTTGAATCTTGTAGGGAAGACGGTGCTCATTAAATCAGTTTTGAATAGCCTCCCAATATAACAAGCTTCCCTTATGCTAGCTCCTCTGGGAATTCTCAGAAAAATGGAAGGTATGGTAAGAAACTTTTTCTGGAAAGGTGGAAAACAAAACAGAAATAGATTGCCCCTTGTCAATTGGGATAAAGTTACCAAGCCGATTTTAGAGGGAGGCCTAAACTTTAAAGATATGAGAACTCAAAACTTAGCGCTGGGGGCCAAAATTCTTTGGAGGCAGGTTGCCCCTAAGGCTGGTTTGGCTCAGCGTGCCCTCTGGAAGAAATACTTCTTGGGCCCAAGAAAACACAGTCTAGACAGACCTGCCCAAATCACTAAAGGATCACAAATCCATAAACTCTGTATGCAAGCCCAAACTCTCATTCAAGACAATCTTTTTGGGTCCCGGGGAATGGGAAATCAATTGACCTTTGGGAGGATCGCATAATGAATGAGGCACCCCTAGCGGATGTCCATGAGCTTCAGGACTTACTTATATGGATGAAAAATGTAGGCCTGGTTTCTCTTTGGGACAACTCCATTTGGAAGGATAAAGTCTGGCTGGATTGGATGAAGCCGGACTTGCCGAGCAACTTTGAAAACACTTGGTTGGACTTACGTGCCAGACTCAAAGGGAAGGCTCCAATACACGAGAAGAAGCATGATCAGAGAGGATGGGGGACACAGTCTGGCTCTTACACTGTGGCACTTGGTTATAAAATGCTGCAAGCAATTCCCTATGCTCCCCCATGCCCAACATTATGGAAAGGCCTCTAGAATAAAAAATGCATTCCCAAAATCGTCTTATTCAATTGGCTAATTTTCCACAATCGTGTGCTTATAGTAGACAACATTGTGAGAAAAGGTATTCACGGCCCCTCCAGATGTTATCTGTGTTTGGAGAATGAAGAAAATGCCCAACATATTATGCTGGACTGCAAATTCGCTTTAGAAGTCTGGGGCAAAGTTTTGAACCATTGCTCTGTGGACACATCGCTTCCACCCTCCATTTTTGAATTACATGCGAACTGGTCACACCGTTACCCCGGACAGATCCCAAATAACAGTTGGTTCAAGGCCGCTTGGCTGGTCCTGCCAAAGCTGACCTGCTGGCAAATATGGCTGGAATGAAACAATATGATTTTCCAGGAAAAAAAGCATAATGCAAACTTTGTCAAGACTAAGATTTTAACCACTCTCAAAGAATTCCTGAATGAGTATATAAGGATCATCACCGATAAAAATCTCTCCCCTCATGAGGTGGAATGGGGGAATTCGTTGGGATTGAATTTTTCCAACACAGAAATCCAGCCGGAAAAGAAAAAAGACTGGCAGATTAGAATGCCAGAAAATAGCTTTAGCAATTGGAACAAGGAAATTGGCTGTTACTCTTTGTTTTTCGATGGGGCAGCAAAAGGCAACCCGGGGAATGCAGGTGCAGGTGGAGTCATCAAGAATATGGAGGGCCAAATTGAGCACAGGTATGTGTGGGGATTCGATCAAGACACCAATACTCAAGCAGAGGTGATGGATCTGTTGCAAGGTCTCAAGATTTTACAAAAGGCACACATCAAGGAAGCAAAGATCATTGGCGATTCCCAGACACATAAAACTCATAAAAATTCTAGTGGAAAAATCAAATCCGAAGGACCTTCAGCTATCTAGATTGATGGCGAGAATTAAAAAGATTGTCAGCTCCTTTCAAAAGATCAGTTTTTTCCAAGTTCTGAGGAACAACAACAAAGAGGCAGACGCGGAAGCAAATAGAGCTGCTCTTCTTCTTGTGGGCACTCTACTATGGAACGATAAGGAAAATTGGGACCCAATTCCATAGCTGTGATTTCATGTTTTTCTGCTTTTTACTTCAACAGTTTGTATGTGTCTTTAAGTTAGGGGATATCTTGTCGCTAAAGGTAATTGTTGAGTCCAAGAAACGGAGTTATGTCAAATTTAGAGACGGGGGGATCTTGGTTATAGGGGAACATTGGGAAATGTCCCGACAATTTTGGAAGATTGTAAATGGGCATTTATGCTGAGAATTTTAATACCAAAACATAACCATTCCTGTTAAAAAAAAATAAAAAAAATAATCTTTATTGTATACTCTCATTTATATTAAAGTAATATTTTTATTTTTTAAGATAAAAATATTAATCGATAAATTGTTTTTAAATATTAAATTGCAAATATGGTAAACATTAATAAAAAAAAATGTGGTAAGAGCAAAGAGCATTTAAGTAAGCCTTTGAAGCAAAATAGGGAATTTGAGTTCGTTTAATGAGTATAAAAAGTATAGAAGAAATATACACTTTATATCTATGGATTTTAAAGAACGATATATAGAATTAAAAACATCAAAATATGAATTGTTGCGGTTCCTCGGTAGTCAATGGATATCCAACATACATCTTGGATATATCTGAAATTTTATTCAGAGATATTTATATGACAACTTCTTTGCAACTAAAAAATTTGTCATATTATTTTTGTGAGGTGTTGTAACACCCTGTTTTCTCTCAAGACTATAATTATGCATAAACTTTATATGCTAATAATATGAGGCATGTGATTGTGTTTTGATTTAATATAAACATTAAATTGTAAATTGAGAGGGAACAACCTTGATAAGTATCAACCATGATACATCAGAAGAAATTGATGAAGTAAAGGACTGATGGGATGGTTGAGTGAAATGAAGACAAATGCATTAGTGAATAAAATAGGAAGCTTACACATCAAGCTTATCTATGCTTACAAACATGATGATTTCACCTCCAACACACCAGACTGATGGAAGAGACCACGTGAACATTTAAGGTGGTTGGTTAGTAATTACGACCACAATTGGCCCATCCATAGAAAGAATGGCCAATTGAATGGTTGACATAACGTACCACAAACTGCCCCTTTAGATGGAGAAAGGGTGGACTACATGTTACGTCTGCAGAATTCAATAGAGAGCTCGAGGAATGGAGAAAAAAGGCAGTGCGAGAAGCAAGAGAGAGAGAGAGAGAGGGGGAGATGGAAAAACACAGATGAATGCAGGAAAACACGAGAGCTCAAAAAAATGAGCAACAGAGCGAAGAAGGTAGGTGAGTTGATTAAGAAAGAAAACGATAGCTTTCTTGAAGAAAATAGGAAGCTTGTCCAAGCAGAGGATGATTAGCTTGAATAGAGAAGACCTAGATCACGAACTAAAGCAATAGTGGGTTGCAGCTTGGTGCTTACTGGACATAAATTGACACTGTTAAGGGGAGGTTGTTGAGGGATTGTTAAGCAAAGAAGGGTCTCTCTTGTGCAGAGGAAATCTAGTTGATAAACCACCTGATAAACCTATAGAGACCTCAAGCTCAGTAGGAAGTGGCAACTTCTGCTGTGTCAGAGGGAGAAGGAGAGTAACCTTCTCCTATCATCGCAGACTTGGAGCCCTGTTGAGTCAATTTCCCTTGTTGTATCATGGCTTGGCACATGGGTGGCATGTTGTAAGAAGTGACTCTACAACAAGGCCTAAGGTTGGGACGAAAGACGTCCTCTCTTAGTCAGTTGGATTGGGTCATTTCTTTATCAGATAAGTAATTCATCTGTATTAAATTGATTTATGTGAATGGATTACGTGAATGCTTAAGAGTAGAATGATTGTGTGCTTCTCTATGTGTGTGTGTGTGTCTGTGTGAATGCTTAAATCAAAGAGATTCTTGTGTGCTTAATCCATGATCTTAATGTGGTAAGGTGAGTGACATGGTGATGTATACAAATGTTTGGTTAACTTGTAGAAATGAATGAACCCAAACAACTACTTGTTCCAACACCCCATATGTCCCTGGTGTGATGAGCCTGCAACCCATGCGAGGCCTGAACCCTAAGTTTGGCAGTCTGTAGAGACTTCAGGATCATATTGAGTCCTCAAAGTCAGAAGCCAAGGTCTTGTAGGACTCGAAAAATGGCTAATTCCTTTGAAAGCACAGTTATGACTATGAAAACCTTGTGTGGTCGGTAAGGAACCACTGACGTTGATCTGAATAGATCATGACCATTCATCGGTAATTAGTCAGAGTCATCATGTCAGAGAGATTCCCCAAGCATCATGAGAAGGGCTCTGAAACAAACTTATCAGAGTGAGACCTTCGGAAAGAAATCTCATGCACTGTGAAAATAACCTCGATGAAAAGACCTCAAACTTAGACTAGCGACAACCATTGATCATTACATACCCCACTAGTAAATCGAAAAAAGTGAGCGTTGATGGAAACGTCGATGCAAAGACACGTGTCGATAATTTTCTAGGCGAATGGGCTTAACGCGAGCCTACTTGGCTCAACATTGACTATCTTTGGAGTATGACCTTGATGGGCTCAGAGAAATCCTCCAATGACCTAGAAGTGTGAGCCCAATGAGAGGATGTCAGAGCATAGGTTTAACCCCATGGTTGACATGGCTTGCCAGTAGGACAATCGATGTGAGTTAAAGTGACAAGTGTCACTTACCCAAATGTAACGTTCCCAACCATCAACCCCATGGTCGGGCCAACATTACTACGCGGAAAAACACTACTGTAACATATTATGCATTCTTATGAAATACAATTGCTTAGTTACAGTTAAACACAGCGTAAGCACATTAATACCGTTAGCATACATAATCCACGACATTAAAAATAGTTCACGAATACAGTGGAATACATGTAAACATTGCTAGAATCATGAACATGCATATTTAATTGAAATTATACGCATGTATATACTTATCTTTTAGACTGGATGTAATTCACCAACTGCGTGTAGACCTCCCACAAACCTCCCAGCCTTAGACCGCGCTGCTCATCACTCTCAGCAATAGGTCACCCCCGAGCTGGGACTAAGCTCCACCGAGTAGGGATTCCTAGGCTAGGCAGGGAATACATGAAGACACACAGTCACAGGAGAAGGATTCTCTCCCAGGAGCCACTTATGCCCACTACCCATAGACTCTCATTCCCCACATGTCTGTCCCACCCTAGGAGTATACACCTTCACTATCACCAAAACAGTCCATCAGCTGCTAACCTCCCTTCCCTTGGGCTTCAACAACAGACCGGATCGACAGTCTCCGATCTCTCTGGCAACTACAAGACTCCTTCCAGGAGTTCTCACTTCCTCCGCACACTCTCTCACCTGGAGAGAGTTGCTCATAGACTGGGTAACCTGCCTCTTCAACAACAATCACCTCCCTCACACTGGCCAGCAAGCCACACGCAGTCCAGCACTGCATGGCCACAACAGTCAATTGGGAAAATGGGTATGGACACCCGAAACATAAACGATCAACGCTAAAGCATAGCGTGACTTTGCGATTACAGGATGCCTTAAGCTTTCCAACAAGCAACACAAGATGCATGTCTCAACAATTATGGAACATTCAGTTCTCCCAACCAACAATAAGGAACAGACTCACCTCTCTAGTTTCAGAAATGCGTAAGCTGTACAGAGGTTCAATCACAGAGGCCAAACGCATACAGATGGAGGATGGAGGAATTGGAAGGTCGAACCCTAGATTCAGGTGATGGTTGGAGGAATGCCCACCCAACTCCTACGCAACAGTCGATGGAATGGAAAGAGAACCCCCAACACGGCTCATTTCCTGGGTTAACTTGCATGTGCCTGGGTCGACACATGTCGCCCATGAAGCTGCATGCATCCCTCCCCAGGAACTTAGGACAAAACATAGATTTCACATGGCTTTTGGGATAATATTAAAATATTATTCCTAAGGACTTATGCCCCTAGGCTCCACACTTAGCCTCTCTTTCCAACCTTCTAGCCCCCAATCCCTTACCCAGGTTTTGTGGAAGCTTAGTACCCCATCACTCATTCATCGTGGTCGGTCCACACGCAAAGATGTTTTGTATTAATACTGTGCATAATTACATGTACAAAAATAAGGCTCCTGGCCTTCAACACTTAGGCTCCTTAGCCTAATAACACATAAGCCCACTATCTTATATAAATTGGCTCACATGCCTTATAAAATTGAATTACAGTTCATAAACAAGCTTTATACTTCATAGACATGATTTACAACAGGGCTCGGCC
Organism: Picea mariana; assembly: GCA_032191745.1. NCBI lineage: Eukaryota > Viridiplantae > Streptophyta > Pinopsida > Pinales > Pinaceae > Picea > Picea mariana. The sequence continues at coordinate 7,655 of JASDQU010509641.1, forward strand.
TTGGGGACATTACAATCCCCTCCCCTTATTTTTGCACTGTCCTTAGTGCAACTTTACACTGCATCTGCAAGCTTTTCAAAATTTTCAAAAAGATGCGAGTACTCTGCCTGCATAACATCTTCATGCTCCCATGTTGCGTCCTCAGGACCATACCAGGTCCACTGGACATTTACAAGCCCTATGGCTTGATTCCAGAGCTGTTTGTTTTTCTAGTCCAGTATGCGCACAGGATGCACTTGCAGGACACCTTCTTGCTCCACCTGGATCACATTCCAATCAATTACATGATTAGCATCATGCATATACTTTTTAAGAAATGAAACATGAAACACATTATGTACAGTCATGGATGCAGGTAATGCAAGCATATATGCAACTAGCCCAATCCTTTCCAGGATTTCAAATGGCCCACAAAATCTGGCTGCCAACTTGGTGCAACTTCCCAGCTTCAGGGAACTCCTGTTAGCTTTCACTTTCAGGAAAACATGATCACCCACTTTGAACTCTCTGTGGGTTCTGTTCTTATCAACATAACTTTTCTGCCTGTCTTGGGTAGCCTTCAAATTCTGCTTAATTTTTATCATTTGGTCCTCCATCTCCTTGAGTGACTCTGGCCCAACTACTGTTCTATTAGTTGGATTATCCCAGCTCACTAGAGTATTTCACTTTCTTCCATAAAGTGCTTCAAATGGGCTCATCTTCAACGATGCATGATACCCATTGTTGTAGGATAATTCTACCAAGTGTAAGTAGTCTTCCCATCTTGATGGTTTGTCCATCACATACATTCTCAATATGTCTTCTATTACTTTATTCACCCTCTCTGTCTGTCCATCAGACTCAGGATGATAAGCTGTACTAAAGTTCAGATTTGTTCTGAATCTTCTGAACAATCCTTTCCAGAAATTCGAGGTGAATTTTGGGTCTCTGTCGAACACAATCGTTTTAGGAATTCCATGCAATCATGCCACTTCCTTTATGAAAATATCAACAACATCTGCTGCCTTGTGAGTAGTTTTCAGTGGAATAAAATGGACAACTTTTGTAAGCTTGTCCACCACCACCATGATCAAATCATGCAGCTTGCCTATTCAGGGCAATCCCGTAATAAAATCCATCGTTACTACTTCCCACTTCCACCTAGGAATGGGTAAAGGTTGCAACAACCCTGCTGGGTGCCTATGCTCAGCTTTAACTTTCTGTCACTCCATACATCTAGTGATGTATTCAACGATCTCTCTCTTCATACCCGGCCAAAAGTAATGGCTCTTGACCGCTGCTACTATTTTCTGATATCCAAGGTGCCCTGCATAAGGCACATTATGCATCTCTTGCAAAATCATCTGTTTCAAGCACTAGACATTGGGTACAAAAATTATGTTCTTGTACAACAGTATTCCATCTTTTTCCAATTTATAAATTTCCATCTTCTATGGCATCTTACCCTGCTGTAGCTTGGCTACCAATTCTCTGTACTGCAGATCTGCATTTGCAGCCTCTAGAATTTTGCTTTTAATATCAGTCCGATATATGCTAATGGCTGTAGCATGTAATTCATGCACCCTCCTGCTAAGTGCATCAACCACTTTATTCTCCTTTCCTTTGATATGCTTGATCTCAAAGTCGTACTCACACAAAAATTCCAGCCACCTACTTTGTCTAGTGTTTAAGGTTAGCTGATCAAACAAATATTTTAGACCGTTATGGTCTGTTCTGAGTTCAAACCTCCTTCCCATGGGGTAATGCCTCCATTTATTTAGAGCATGAACTATGGCTGCCAACTCCAAGTTATGGGTTGCATAGTTCTTCTCGTGCTCTTTTAATTTCCTGGACTCATAACAGATTACGAATCTATTCTGACCGAGGACCCCTCCCAGTCCTTCTTTGCATGCATCAGTGCATACTATGAAATCTGCATTTGGATATGCAATCCTCAGGATTGGAGCACTAGTTAACAACTACTTCAATCGCTGGAAACTTTCCTCACATCCCTCTGTCCAGTGAAACTGCTTCCCCTTTCTTTGCAAGGAAGTGATAGGGTGGTCTATCTTGGAAAACCCTGCGATGAACCTTCTGTAATAACCAGCCAATCCCATGAAGGACCTAACTTCTGTTACATTCCTTGGTGATGACCATTCTCTAATGGATTCAATCTTCTCAGGGTCTACCGCTATCCCATCCTTCGAGATAATATGTCCCAAGTAATGGATCCGCTCCTGATAAAACGAGCACTTACTCAGCTTGGCATACAGTTGGTGCTCTCTTAGCACCTGCAACACCATCCTCAGATGTTGTTCGTGTTCTTCTTTGGTCCTGGAATACACCAGAATGTCATCCAAGAAGACGATGACAAACTTGTCTAGATAGTCCTTGAATACTCCATTCATCAAGTTCATAAAAACAACGGGTGCATTTGACAGTCCAAACGACACCACTGTGAACTCGTAATGGCCATACCTTGTTCTAAAGGCGGTCTTGTTGATGTCATCATCTTTTATTCTTACTTGGTGATATCCTGATCTTAGATCTATTTTCGAAAAGATCTTTGCATCCTTCAACTGATCGAAGAGATCATCAATCCTCGGCAGAGGATACTTGTTCTTCACCGTTACTTTGTTCAATTGCCTAAAATCGATGCACAATCTTAGTGTTCCATCCTTCTTCTTTACGAACAGGACCGGGGCACCCCAAGGCGACACGCTTGGGCATATATACCCCTTCTTCAGAAGTTCTTCAAGCTGCAGCTGCAACTCTTTTAGTTTTGGCACACTCATCATCTACGGAGCCTTTGACACTAGAGCTGCTCCATGCATCAAGTTCACAGAGAAATCAATATCCCTTTTCGGAGGTAGTCCAGGTACTTCGTGGAATACATCTTCAAACTCTTTAATTACCTCATGATCCTCATTACTTGACACCTTATCCTTAGGCATTAGCCCACATGGGCTGCAAATAATTGACAGCCTTTTCTGTAGCACTTCTTCAGTTGCATTGCTGAGATTTATCTAACATTAAAATCTCTAGGAATTCCTTGGACGACTCTCTGATTCCCTTCTTCATCTAAGCAAGTGAATGCCTTGTTCTGACAGTCCAAGATGGCATGGTGCTGGTCCAACCAGTCCATCCCAATTAGACAGTCATAAGAGCCTAACGACAGAATGTTCAAATTGACCTTCATGCTCAGTCCATTCATGTCTATAGGACAGGACTTGACTAACTCCGTGACTTTCCTCTTGGTTTCTGTAGCTAGCTACACTAACCAAGACTTTTAATGTTTGCTTCTTATCAAATGCAAACTTTCTACCACTCTAGGGTCTATATAACTATGGCTAGCCCCTGAATCAACTAAAATAGTAAATGGTTGGTTTTTTATCATACCTTTTACTTCAATCATGTGCGACTGATACTTAGCTTGCTTGTTGTCCAGGGCTGCGTAGATCCTTGGAATTCTACTCATGTCCTCCACTGTTTCAGCCTGCTGAACATTGTGGAGAACTCTTACTTTATCATTTCTATGGGGGCAATCCTTGTACCTATGGTTTTCTTTACAACCCCAACATTCCATAGGTGGCGGCCTTGACATTTGCCCACCCACTTCAACTTTCCTAGGCTCTCTAAGAGACGGCTGTCCTTGAGGACTGTTTCTGAAAAAGGGTCGTTTATTTCCCTTCTGCCTCTGTTCTTTCTTGAACTTTTTCTGGTCATCCCAAGCCTTCCGAAAGGTAGGCTTTTCTCTTTGTTGTTCAAATAAGCACTTCACTCTTCTTATCATTTCTTCCATAGTCTTTGGGTCATCATACTGAATCTTATTCCCAATAAGAGGTGGTAATCCACTCAGGTACCTTTGAATCTTGACAGACTCATCTTTGATGAATGAAACATACTTTAGTAATTCCAAAAACTTTCGTTCATACTCATCAATGGTCTAGTTGTCCAGCTTGAGTTCAAAGAACTCTTTCATCTTTCTGTCATAATATCTTTTAGTTAAG